>JAJPUD010005579.1:102806-122709 GCA_023553655.1 Myrmecobius fasciatus
GAGACGGGGAGGAGGGGGGGGAGGGAGAGACGGGGAGGAGGGGGGGGGAGGGAGAGACGGGGAGGAGGGGGGGGAGGGAGAGACGGGGAGGAGGGGGGGGGAGGGAGAGACGGGGAGGATATTTGCATCAGTAACTATGTTTAAGATCCTAGGGCACAAACAACTCCAACACAAAATATCTCTTTTCAAGAAGCTCTCTTTGGACATAAACAGTAACAGCTAACAATTCAAAACAGTATACACTAAGTGAAAACTGAGAAAATAAATGATAATATATGCTATAAAATAATAATCCCAATGACAGATTTATATTGCATAAAAGCAGATACTCTCATGTGATTGCCAAAAATGTATCATGATTTATATTGTTCTAAATTTATTTTACTGTCACAAAAACAATTCATTATCCATTTCAAATTACATCAATAACTAAAATGCCATCAAATGACTCTGCAAATATAAAATCTTGTTTATAAGCATATTGAACAAGTATCTTCCCAAAATAAAATCTAGACAGCTAGAAAAAGCAATTTTTCCTGACGAGTATCTTTAAATTTACATGCTTAAGAGGCTATTTCTAATATACTTTTCTCTAGGTTGAAACCATCTGTATTTTTATAAATCATGAAACTATAAAACTTCTAATATGCTACTTTTTCTCTTATAAACATAAAAATCCATAAGACTACAGAATTCCTTAAAATAGGAAAATTTACGTTTTCCTCCAGTATGCTTCAATTTTAATTTATTATATTATTGTTATTATACCAAAAGACTATAAATGCCAGAATTTAAATGATTTTGTATACATCAGAATATATTCAACCAACAATCACTTAGGTGTCTTCTATAGGCTGGTGCTAAATGCTAGGGATAGAAAATTTAAAAATGATACTTCTTGCCCTGAAGATTACTTTCTATTGGAGAAGACATACATAAATAAGTACATAAAAATAAATATAAGTTAAATTTTGTGGAAAGGAAGGGCACTCTTCGCTGGGAGATCAGGAAAAGCTCTATAAAGAAGGCAACAGCTGAAAAGAACTGTGAAGGAAACAAAGGATTTTAAGCTGCAGAAAAAAAAACATTCTATATATGTGGAGTTCATTGCTTCATATACAGTTTTTTTTTTTTGTATACCAAAATATATTTGTTGATAAGTGTTAATTTTATAATAAAAATTAAAATACTGACAAGGTAGGCAAGTTAATCATCAGTCCATGGAACATATTTTCCATGGGGCTTAGTGAGGTACTTAGAAAAAAAATTTCCCAAAACAGCACTATGGTTCTGAGTGGTGTATCTGAAGATAGCAGATATCCAGGAGCAATGGAAAGACCTGGAGAAATTTTCATGAAGCTGGTGGTACGTCCCTATGTTTCTTCCCTGGGAAGAAGAAATAGTATTTGCCTCTTCCAACCTATTTATCAGTAACTGGTAAAACCCTATGGGGAGCTGTAAGCCTTGTTTCATGTGAAGTATTCCTCTATACTTCAAGTTACTATGGAGAATAAGGTGATCTTAAAATAATGTTTTCAATATTATTTTAAATATTGAAAAAAAATTTCAAATTAGAAACAAAGAAGCAAAAAGATACAAAGAAGATGAAGGGAAACCTGACCTTTCAGGAGGCCAGAAAGATGCTAAATAGAAAGAAGTCTAGAACATCAGAGAGTGCTCTGGGTGGGATGACAGATAAAAAGAAGTAGCACTGGATTCTGAGCATGAAGCAGCTGTGCTGCTCTAAGGAAGGAGATGCAGCTACCTGGAAACTGACTGGTGAAAAATTATCCATTAAATGTCTTAAGAGGAAAATAAATAGAGATGATCGATTCCCTTTTGGAGAAATATTAATACATCTTGGCCAACCTGAAATTAGAGAGAGGCTGGCTGTCTTCCTGGGATTATTCAGGACATGAAAGAGAGAAACCTCCACAATTTATCAAACGGCTTCTAATACCCAATTCTGATCATTCACGACACAAACTTTTCTAATACATCAATAAGATATTACACATCATACGAGAAATAACTGAAGAACTGCTATTAGCAAAAATGAAGTAACATCTGTAAAGAAAGATCTATAATTCATAGAGGAATACAACAGCACAAGACAAAAACAGAGAAATATGCTGAAAATGTAAATTAAAATATATATTCCACGAGCACAGCATAAGGAAAAGCATGCTAGATTTGGATTCAGGAGATCAGAATTTGAGTTCCACCTTTGTCAACTACTTGATATGTGACTCTGGGCAAGTCACTTAACTCTTAAGCTTCAGTCCTGATCAGTAATATAGGAACAGTATGATTTAATACCACCTGATGGGGTCATTATGGGTTCAAGAAGATAATATAAATAAAGTTGCAGATTTTAAAGGGTTAAATGATTAATTTGCCTACTTTGTCAGTATTTTAATTTATTATGAATTTAACACTCATCAATATTATTAGTACCTTTTCCTTCTCAATTAAATGGGGTTCAAGTAGAAAGGACCCTAGAGAACAAGTCATTATTTAGTTATTATCCTTTTGTAGTGTTTTAAGGAGTATTGAACAGATTGATAAAACAAATGCTTTTTGTGGTTGAATTAAAGAATTATTCACTCTCTGTAAGCCTGTTTCTTATTGAGAGGATTCTTGGTATAATTTCACTCAGAGGTAGAACAATTGAAATATGTATTTCTATAATGCAACCACACTATGAATCCTTTTTATTTCATCTAGCTTGGAGATAATGAGTACTTAGTATGGTAAAATCTATTAAACATATTCTTAAGGTTTAATTAATCAATGTTATTTCCATGTGATTGTGGACAAAAGTTTGATCTATGATAATGGTCTAGTTGCATGTTTACTAGTCAATTTCTCCAGGATACTTTGAGATCAGTATTATAATTTGGAGGTTTGCCATTTGTCAGCCCATGAAAAACTGCTAAGTAAGTCCAACTGCTAGGCTAAGTCTTGCTAAGTATTACTTTCTAAACTTTTATAATGTTTAAAAATGTGTTGTAGAACTTTTTTTTTTTGTTTTGTTTTGTTTTTTAACCCATTTCTATGGATAACTTGATGATAAATCCTTTTGTAACAATAACAATAGAATGTTATATTTTAGGCTTTGTAAAGTTTTACATGTTAAATCATTTGATTTTCACAACTCTGGCAAATAGATGCCATTATCCTCATTTTAAAAAGGAGTAAACTGAGACAGATTAAATGAGTTATTCAAAGAGTTAATGAGAATCTTGAGGTAGGATCCTTACCCAGATTTTCTTTCCTGCTTACACTTTCCTTGCACTATTTTTTTTTTTTTTGTCAGTAGTGACTTTGGTCTGGAATTTTATTTGATACTTTCTTAATATTATTGATTTATGTAGGTATTGCCCATTGAAAGTCTTCATGCTGCTCTAGGATCTTAGCTATTTAATAAGCTTCATTCAGAGGTAAACCATTTTTGGTTAAGTGATATCAGCCTTTAATGTTGCTTAGTCAAATGACATCTACTTGTTTCAAATAAACGTTTTAAACCTATTTATCATGTGATAAATGATATGTGTCTAAGAATATCTAACAACATCTTTACTCATTTATCTTTCTTATTTGACTTAAGAGCAGATTTTATGTTTTATTGATATTACATAGGTTTTGATTAAAATGCTTTCCAAATGTGTTTTACAATTCCAACAGTTTGCATTAAGACTAGGAGATGCAAAAAGTTATCCAACTGTGCATACCCTTTGACTCAGCAGTGTTTTCAATATTTTTTCAATATATTTAAAGTTTTCAATATATTTAAAGTTAAAATTTCAATGTATTTATTTCAATATATTTTCAATATATTTAAAGTTAATTATTGAATGGAAATATCATATTGAAAATAGTAAATGAAATTGGGCTACATCCTAGGATGAACTATCTTATATCACTACTAGAGGAAGAGAAAAATTATTATTATTCTATAAACTGCTTCCAAGAATTTCTTCATGAAAATGCATGCTTTGATATGTAAATTAATCTTAAGTAGGATTTCAACAAATAAAGTAGGCTAGACCTTTGATATGCAAATGATTCATGTTATTCAATAAGGCAAAGCCTCTGAAAACTTGAAAACTTTGCATCATTTGAAGGAATTCAATGTGAAAAGTTACAAAATATTATTGAAACTAGAGTGGGATTATCATGAATTGTAGCTGTCTCAAGTTTTGGGGGGCATCACAATGACAAAAAATGTCACCACCAGAAGAATATCAAGGTAAAAATGGCTTGGATTCAACAAAAAATACCAGAGAATCCTCAGAAAGGAAGAAAAAAGGGCAACAACCTCTTCTGGATTGGCTTGAGTGGTTAGTGATGGGAGAACAAAAATTAAATAATACAACATACTTACAATGACAACAATAAGTTTGGAAGGGAGGAATGAATAAAGGAATTATGACAGTGATTATCATAAATAGTAAGAAAATCAAGACTAATAAAGAGCAGATAATCTCAGTGCTTTACTCCTGTCTCTGAAAACAGTGAGAGCAGGGTAAGGAAATTAAAAGTACTGAAAAATGTAAGAAACCATATTAGAAATTTAGAGACAATGAAAAGATCTATGGAGTTTTAGCTGTGTCTAATTTATTAATAGAAAGACTGGATCAATTCTGGTTCAATGGTTTATTACTGTGCTCCCCAAAATCATTATTTTATATCTACATCTACCTATATGTGTACACACTCACACACCCACAATACAAAAAAAAACTAGGAAGACTTCAATGAACTGATATAAAGAAAGTACAACCAAAAGCATAATATCAATACCCTTTATGATGAAAGGCAAAAACACCCTCTCTCAAAAAGGTCAATATTAACTATGAGGAAAATATTCAAAAGACATTAAAAATACATGTAACAGCTTAAGTACATGTTAAACTCATGTATAAATTTGCTTTGGTATTAATAAATAAGTTTGTACTCAAATGCATAATCATTTACAATACTTTTTGTTTTCTATATATTTGAATACTTAATATTTGTCAAAGTTTAAAGTTACACAGGTTCTGGAAAAAAAAAGAACATGAGAGCATTCAAGAGAAATGATAGTATCTGAGAATGGGCTTCATATTTTTGGATCAAGACAAAAAAGAAAGAAATGACTAGCTCTTGACAGCGCACGCGTGCGTGCATCCCCCCCAACAATTGGCTAAGTTGATTTTTTTTTTTTAAAGCACTGATGCAAAAATATAAATTCCATTCTCAGACTTTGTTCAATTTTTCCAAGATTTATGTAAATTTTAATTTTTGCTGGTAAGTTTACATACTGTGTGTGTGTGTGTGCGTATGTGGCCGGGGATAAGCTTGAATGGTAAAAAGCTCAGAAAAAGCCTAGGGAAAAAAAAATACTTCTGATGTGATTAAAAGAATTATACTGTATCGTAGGCCTTTTTGTACTTACTACAGGGGTGTAGTGGCCTTGGAATGTACCTTCTCGTACAGTGTCTCGTGTATACACACACACACAAACATAAACACAACATCTCTACATATTTGCAGGGAGTCTGAAAAACCTAATTGAAAGGATTTTAAATTGAAAAGGTACAGAGGAGAAAAATCACCAAATTGAGTAAGAGATCTAAAATACAACAGCAAAAATAAAAGCAGTATTCATCTTTAATAATTCACAAGTATATAAAATGAGAGAAAAATTGCAGAAGCTAATATCAATAAATCCAAAGAGAATAAATTCAAAGCAGAAGCTAGAAATAAGACATATGGTATCAGATAACTCACATACACATACAAATGATACAGAAATAGAGAGGTAGCATGGTGTAATGAATAAAGAGCTGGTCCTGAAGAACACACAGATTAAGTCTTACCTTGGACCCAAAGTGGTTATGTGACTCTAATCAGTCAAGTCAGTTAACCTTCCCATGTTCCAAATAACTTTTTTTAAAAATATAAGTTTCAGAAAAGGTACCAACCTTTATAGGTCAAGAAAAATTCCTTATCCCAAATGCTTTATACTCATGAAATCACTGGTCCAGACCTTAAACTTATAGATAACAAGGTAAGCTAAAGAACCTCATGCAAGCAGGAAAATTCAAACTTCTGTATCACTAAGACTAGCATGAAACCTATGACTAATATGACTTTGAAAGCACACAATTTAAAGATAAGTCAGTTGAAGTGGGGTGAAGAAAGGGAGATGTGAAGGCATTTATATGAAAAATTTCAGGGATCTGAGAATGGAAGCATGATGGAGCACATCTGAATGAAGATTAATACTGAGAGAAATAGAAGTGTTAATATTCTTGGGTGAAAACAACAAAAGGAGAAAACAGTGAAGTTCAAGAAGCAAGATACAAATCTAACCAAGGCAAGGCAATAATTGTAAAGAAGTCTCTTTCACTTCTGATGTCAGCATGTGATTTCTCTCTGCCAGAGTGAATAATATTCTTGTAGCTTGCTTTACTAATAATTTTAATCCATCAAAAGGTAAAAGAAAGGACCTGTAATGCTGGCCATGATTTAACCAACAAGAAAAAATTTGTTACTGAAATGAAAAAACTGGAGGCAAGTTCTGATAGGCGACTATCAGAGAGAACAGAATACCTCAACCTTTTCTGTACAAGTAAGTTATGCAGGATGAAATATGGGTGAGCTGCTCTCTGTGCACTGCTTTCTTCAATAAAGACAACACAAATACCTTAAATTAAATTTTTGAGAAAAAGTAAAGGATCAGAGAAGGGATAATCATGGTTGTTCAGAATGGCCGGGACATTAATAATGGACAATGGGGAGAACACAACTCTCCCCCCCCCCTTTCCATTTTGTGTTAAGCAGAATTATCCCTGGACTGAATAGGATAGCACTAAAATGGTTAGCAAGAAGTTGAAATATAATATAATTCAACAAATGAGAAAGCTTGTGTCTGTCTTTGTGAACTGAAATTGAAGGTTCAAATAAACTATATCCTAGGGTTCTAAAAGAAATTGCCAATCCACTAATGAAGAAATCTTCAAGGTAGTAGAAAATGAGACAGATACCAAAAGATTATCACTGGACACAAATGGACACTTAAAATCATTGGAGATACATCTTCCTTATTATACAAAGTCTATCTCAAAACTAGAGAGATCCAAGAACCAGCAGCCCTAAGGCAGAGAGCAAGAGGAAGAAGACTAAGCAGGGGCATGGAAGGGTAATTGGAACAATTGCTAATTATCTCAATGAAGCTTTCATCAAGATCAAGCTAATAACACCAGAAAAATTCTATACGCATTCATTTAATAAAATCTTTCCTGGGAATTTTCTTTGCTCCTGCAAACAGCAGTTTGTCTCTATGTAATAAAAGTTTTCATTTGGTGTTTTGTTATTTTTTTTTCCCTCCATGTGGTCCTTGCTGTTGTGATATTCCCAAAATTCAAACACAGGCCCTACATGTGCTTTCATATCAACAGCAAAGGAAGCAATCGTCTCAATTCTACTGTGGTATAATCCGACCACATCTGATTTCAGGTTTTAGAATCTGGGCCAGGTTAAGAAAGATATCAATAAGCTGAAGAGTAGCTAGAGAAAGAAGTAAGGGATAGCAAAGGTTCTTAGGATAATATAAGAACTAGAGAACTAGATGAAGAACCTGGGATTTTTAAACCAGGAGAAGACAAAACACAAGGAAATATTATTACTGTCTTCTTGCACTTGAATGATAAGAGTTGCTGTTAGAGGAGCCAAGTGGGGTACTGAGCCTGGAGTTAGAAACACTCTAGAGAACAAAGTAAGTGTCAACCTTAACTAGGTATGTGATTCTGAGTAAATCATTTAAAGTATGTCTGCCTCAGTTTCTTGGAATGGAATGAGAATTGTAAAACATGAAACAGTACTCAACTAAAGTTGTTGTAAGGAAAAAATGAGATATTTTTAAAGCATTTAACATGTCTGAACCATAGTAGGAGCTTAATAAATGCTTGTTTGTGTCTTTTCTCCTTTCTAATAAGTATTTAATAAACACCTGAACCATGGCCAACCACCATACCTTCCAGGACCCATGATGAAATTCTATCAGGAAACTGCCTATCTCCCCACAAGGAAGAGGTGGACCTAGAGTATAGGAAGACATCTCTCTATGGACATGGCCAATGGAAGAATTTGTCGTCTTTCTTTAACTAAAGATTTTTTTAAAAAAGGGGTTTTGATTTTCTTGCTTTCTGAATTTGGGGGGGGGGGGAAGAGAGATATTTATTGATTGACTAGATTTGTTCTGCTTGATTCCAGAAAACAGAAATAAGAGCATGGGGTAAAAGCTAAAAATAGGCAAATTTAGGCTTGAGATAAAAGAAACCTCTCTTAACCAAACTTAATAAGGGGTTGCTCTGTAAAGGTCTTTAAACAAAAAGTGAATGACCACTTGTAGAATACTCTACAGACTAGAGTATTATTAATGTGTTCATGTATTGATTGAATTAGATAAGCTGGAGATTTCATACCAAATGTGAAATTTCATGATAAATGTAAATGGCAATTTAGTGACAAAAATTCTACCTAGAATCAAAGGATGAATAAAAACAACTGTCGTATCAATGTGTGATTTCAGATCCAAATCTGATCTCAGTCTATAGGATGTCATTTTTCTTGAGTAAGATCTTTTTGGTTCTTGAAAATATTCCACTTCTCTATAAAATACTGCATAGCTTGCTAACTCTTATTTAAAAAAGAAACAAATGTGTACAGCAAAAAACCCCCAAAACTAGAATACTATGGAATAAGAAAAAGATTATTTCTAATTTATACTTACCATAGAAAAGTAGGAGGTAATAACAGTATCTGTATTTTATAGTTTGTACAATCTAATATTCCCCCACCCCACAAAAGAGTAAAAGCAAAGTTTTCTTTAAGAGAGAAAGGTAAGAACAGTTTTGTATGCCTTTCACTTTGAATTCTTTTGAAGGTTCTTCTTTTTGCTAAGACACTCAATTCAAGTGTTTAAATATACTCTAATAAAAATGTTCCAATAGAATTCCAAGAACAAAGAAGTTGGAATAATAATAATAGCAGCTAACATTTATATATTGCTTATTTGTGGTAGGCACTATGCTTATTTATTGTATCTTCTGGTCTCAGCTCATTTGCCACTTTTTACTGAAGTCTTTCTGGATTTCCCAGTTGCAACTGCTTAAGCCAAATTACTTGCCTTTCCTTTCTATGTTTTATATTTACTCAGTAATATGTATGATATTTGCTCTAAGAGAACATAAGGAATTTTTGGCAGGAACCATTTTTGTGGCCTCAAAACATAGCATACTGTTTGGGCACCAAAGAGGCACTAAATTGATGCTTCCTGAATGATTTTTTTTTCTCCTGCACCTGAAAGCTCTTACTTATTATTCTTAAATCAGTCATATAAGAATCAGTAAACTTTACACCACTGTCCCCAAAGAAAAATGTCATACTTGTAAATGGTCCATCTGCAAATGAAAGTGGATGAGCTCCAGGTTTTTCAATCCTGTATATTTCTTCTATAAATCGTATCTTGCAATCATTTATTGTATCTTCTGGTCCACTGTAAAAAGGATAAATAAAAAGCTCTTTTTAACCAGTAAAACCCATATCGGCAAATGGTAAGAAAAAAAAACAAAACAAAACAAAATGAAACAACTCAAAAAATGGACAATTATATATTATATATGCTGTTGACAAACAATTATCAATTTTGTTTGGTAAATTTAAATTATTATCTTTGAATAAATCACTTGTGATATCACAAATATAGCTGTCAGTTTTCATGAAATTTTTAAATTATAAAGCAAAATTTAATATGATTAATATTTTAAAAGAAACAACCTATATATATATGTATATATATGTGTGTGTGTGTGTGTGTATATATATATATATATATATATATATATTTTTGCTTTTTGCTGAGGCAATTGAGGTTAAGTGACTTGCCCAGGGTCACACAGCTAGGGAATGTTAAAGTGTCGGAGACCAGATTTGAACTCAGGTCCTCCTGACTTCAGGGCTGGTGCTCTATCCACTGCGCCACCTAGCTGCCCCATAACCTATATATTTTAAAGTAGAAATATAAAAACTATTCAATTCTGAAAATTCTCAATTTTTTTTTGAGAATGACAATTGTTACAAGATATCTGATTACTTTGGTAAAAAACTGACAGAAGATTTGATAAGATTTGAACTATCAGTTAAAATGAAGACTTAACACAATTCCTACCCTCTGCTGCAACATACTAATCCTTTGAAATTTAACAGAACCAATTTTCAAAAAATTACAATCTAATTTAGATGATCAATAATCCCATTTTATACTAAAAATAACCATTAATTTTATTGTTCACAATTAGTGAGTTTCTAAAAGGGAAAATGCTATTTTGATAGCATAAAACTCTTATAGTAGCCTCACTTCTTAATTCTATAAAGAGACAGTTTCTTCTTTGGAGAGTAATCTCAAAATTCAGTTTGCTAAGTAGCTTTTATCAGTTTCTTTGAACTTATATTACCATAAGATTGTTTTTCATTGAAATCTAAGTTTTAATCATTCTAAAAGTAAGAATGTGGCAATAATGTCACAAATAGTAAAATCGTTTCCTTATTCATCTTTCCTTAGATCTCATAGGTTTTATAATTATTTATCTATATCTATATATATGATTCACCAATAGTCAGCCCTAGCCCTTCTTTCCTCGAATTTCAGCTTTGTTTCTCCATCTGCATATCAAGCATTTCAAAATGGACATCTAACCTATTTCACAACATGTGAAAACCTGACCTCATTATCTTTCTTACCCAAACTTTCCAAGTTTTCCCCCAAACCTCAGCATGCTTTCAGTCTTCCAATTTTACTTTCACCATTATTTTTGATTCTTCATTCTTCCTCACTATACATTATTCAATAAGTTTTTGAATTTTACTGTTTCTATCCCAGAGGATATCTTCTTTCTATTAACATAGCTATCACTCAGGTTAAAGCTCTCACTGCCTGTCTAAAGGGATAGGCAAAGACTAGCCTTGAATTTTTCACCATTCTAGTCCATTGCACATAGTTCTGCTAAAATAAATTTCCATAAGCATACATATGACCAGGTTACTCTCCCTTTTCAATCAACTTTAATACTTCCTATTGCTTTGGAGACACAATGTAGAAGTAACAATGTAGACACACAAATTTCTAGGAGACAAAGTGTTCTTGGATTTTGTAAATAAAAGCCAGAAATAAAATTTAGTTTCAGATTGCTATTCATATATGTACAAAGCAAAATGATCACAAGGTTCCTATGACAAGGAGGCAAGTTTGAAATCAAATACTGAGACAGTGTAATGAAAACTATGATTATAATACAGTTCTTGGGGGGGAAAAAAGCTTATTCAAAAGGGATGAGACCTAGATCAAATGATGAGAAACCATACCAAAATCCTTTATTGAGTAGGAGTTTGGCCACAGGAACTTGTACATTGCTTTAATACTCCAAAGGATCTATGGTCTTAACACAGGTATTCATGCATCAGTAATGCAAACAGCAAGCCATCCATGCCTATGCATTATGTGCTTTATTTACGTCCTTCCAAATTTTTACCAGAGTTTATTACAGCCAGCTAAAGTTTTCTTCCCTTTCTTTTAACATTAGGATACCAACAGAACACATAAATTATCCAATAGTTATTCCCTGCTCGTTACAATTCAGTCCTAACTTTTTATATTAAAATATTTCTTTGATAATGTTCTTTATAGTGCTTCTCCCTAATTCCTTATTTGTCTAATTTGTTGGTGGACATGAAAAGGGCTATAACAACTCCATTGCCTTCTACATCTTTAGAAATTTAGTAAGTATAGGGTGGGTGGGGAGATAGGGGTTACTAAAATAACTTAGCAATTTTCAACTAGTAGTGCTCCCTTCTGTTCAATTCTGGGCCTAATTTGTTGCCTATTTTTCAGTGTCTGTTCAAGACATATACATATGAGTATAGTGGGTTGCAAATAAACATCTGATAAACTATATCAATCTAAACAATAGGTTCACCCACTTGATTTTTCCGTGTAGACAATTGGGCCAAACTCTATTAAATAATTAGGAATCTAAATTTATGATATAAAGTGTTGGTCTTGGAGTCAAAAAGAAAGGGGGTTCAAGTCTAAATTCTTAGTTGGTTGCATGACACACCAGACCAGTCAAATAAATAGAACTGGGAGTCACTAAATTGTACAAGTTCCCCAAGGGCAGCACTCTTGACTCAAAAAATGAAACATAAGATGTATGGTTCTCCTGTACTTTTATTTACTTTGTAACTATTTTCCAATTACATTCTAATCTGATTTGGGTTGTGCTTAGCAATGTTGCGACTACTCAAAAGTATGTGTTTCATACATTTTCTCCCTCAGACAAGCCTCTAAAACTTTAAGTGGTAGAAAAAGTACCCAGATGTACATTAATAGTGGAAACTCCTCAAAGGAGATTCTTTGCTCCCATATAGGTCTGACTTTTAAAAACGATCTAATTTAGGAGATTGTGCAATGTTTGCTATAAACAGCATAATGCCATTTGTGAACAGGAGATCCAAAAGCATCTTATATTTCTTTTCATTTGTACTGATCTTAGCAAACATTTTAAAGCAAGTCTCCTTGTTTTCTGTTATTATTAATAATCAGATAATTGAGTAAATTTACCTTTATAAGATACCTTTGGGTGAAATTTGCTTTGCTAAATCTAATATTTTTTAAAAAGGCAATAAAAAATAAGCACAGGGACAAACTTAATGTTTTCTCCACCTTTCAGTGAATTGTATAATGGGGAAGATGTTGTCTACTGTGGAATTAATGTTATTTAGGCAAGCTGCTTATTTTCCTTCTAATAACTTCAATAAAGGATGGTCTCAGTGTGTATGTTTTTATAAAATATGTCTAATAAAATCTAGGTATAGATATATTAGTCTCAAAACTTTACATATATATATATATAAACAAAATAGGCACGTGAGTTTAAAGTTATTGATGTTTTCTCTCACCTTTTTTTTTTGAATGTGATTTCTTCTACATATCATTGGTACTGTTCCCTCCCTTAAAAAATTTGAAGGCTGACCTTCCAGTACCTTCAATTATGTTGTCTTCTGCATGGAGCTCTATGGGTACCTGGTCTCATACAGTTCCTTTTCTAATCTGTTTCCTTCAATGTTATTTTCCAAATCCTTAAGAAGCATGTTCAGCTATGTCCAAAGGGTTATAAAACCTTTAATCCAGTAGTGTCACTACTGGGTCTATCCCAAAGAGATGATAAAAGAGGGGGAAGGATCCAAATGTGCAAAAATGCTTGTAGCAGGCCTTTTGTAATGGCAAAGAATTGGAAAGTGAGGGGATATTTATTATCTAGGGAATATCTGAATAAATTATGGTATGTAATGAAAATCTGAAAATAAGCAAAAATAATTCTGACTAAGAAAAAGCAGGACTTGTTTAATGAGACCAATATAGATGCAATGAGAAATCATCAAGCAAAACAGATTTTTAAAGATATGTATTTAAATTGGAAGCAAGATCAGAACAGAAGAATGAAGCATTACGTGGTATTATAAAAAAAAGTATCCGTTACTATAAGTAAATTAGAGGAATGTAATATAGTTTACCTCTCAGACCTATGGAGATGGAATAAATTTATGTCCAAAGAAGAACTGGAACTCTTAATTGAAAACCAGATAGATAACTTTGACTATATTAAGTTAAAAAGTTTTTGTACAAACAAAATCAATGCAGACAAGATTAGGAGGGAAGCAATAAATTGGGAAATCATCTTTACATTTAAGGGTTCTGATAAAGGTCTCATCTCTAAAATATATAGAGAATTGTCTCATATTTATAAAAATTCAAGCCATTCTCCAATCAATAAATGGTCAAAGGATATGAACAGACAATTTTCAGAGGATGAAATTAAAACTATTTATAGTCATATGAAAAGGTGCTCCAAATCACTATTGATCAGAGAAATGCAAATCAAGACAACCCTGAGATACCACTTCACACCTGTCAGATTGGCTAAAATGACAGGAAAAGTTAATGATGAATGTTGGAGGGGATGTGGGAGGGCTGGGACACTGATGCATTGTTGGTGGAGCTGTGAACGGATACAGCCATTCTGGAGAACAATTTGGAGCTATGCTCAAAAAGTTATCAAACTGTGCATACCCTTTGACCCAGCAGCATTTCTATTGGGCTTATATCCCAAAGAAATCATAAAGGAAGGAAAGGGCCCCACATGTGCAAGAATGTTTGTGGCAGCCCTTTTTGTGGTGGCTAGAAACTGGAAATTGAATAGATGTCCTTCAGTTGGAGAATGGCTGAATAAATTATGGTATATGAATATTATGGAATATTATTGTTCTGTAAGAAATGACCAACAAGATGATTTCAGAGAGGCCTGGAGAGACTTACATGAACTGATGCTGAGTGAAATGAGCAGAACCAGGAGATCATTATACACGGCAACAACAGTACTATATGACGATCAATTCTGATGGACATGGCTCTCTTCAACAATGAAATGTTTCAAACCACCTCCAATTGTTCACTGAAGAAAGCCATATACACCCAGAGAGAGGGATGTGAAATGTGGACCACAACATAACATTCTCATACTCCTTGATTGATGTTTGTTTACATTGTGTTTCCTTTATCTGATATATCGTTTGTGTAGACAAGATTTTTCTTGCACAACAATGACAAGTTTGGAAATATGTATACATATATTCGATTTACCAATATTTTAACATAATTAACATGTAGTGGATATCCTGCCATCTAGGGGAGGGGTGGGGAGTTGGGGGAAAAATTTGTAACAGAAAGCTATGTAAGGGTTATTGTTGAAGAATTACCCACACATATGTTATGCAAATAAAATTAAAAAAATAAAATTTAAAAAAAAAAGTATCCGTACTATAAGGTCTCATGATAAGATGAGACAAAGGAACAAAGATAAAAACAGAAGTTTTAAAAATCTATTTTGAATAAATGTAAAATACTTATTAAGTACTTACCTTCGGTTAGGCACTTGGGAGAAGAACACAAAAGTTAGACAGTTTCTACTCTCAAGAAGCTTATATTCTTACAAGGAGACAACAAATGCAAAAGAGCAGTGGCCAAGAAAAGGAGCAATATTTGGGAAAAAAATCACAAGAAAAGTAACTACCTTTTGTTCCATTTACCTAAGTTGTTTGACAAACTTTTCAAAAGCCAATGACTGCATGATTTGATTACTATTTCTAGAGCAAGAGAAATGGCAAAATATTTGATGCTGCACAGATGAGAAGCATAGTCTGGGGCCAGGTAGACATTGTGGGGAAGCTGAGTTTACATTCACTCATTCACCAATAAGCAACTATGCAGAGATATAACAGAGAATGGATTAACTCTGCAGGTCTGATTTAAAGGATGCTATCCTACTGGGGAAAGGGAGACAGTGACAGGGCAGTTGGCAAGTTGTACGATTTAGATAGACTACTTGGGATAAAAATAAAAATAGATCTATTGCCTGGGGCAATAACAAAAGATAGAGAAAGCAGATTTGATTCTTACCTTTCCCCTCCCCATCTTCTCTGGCAACTAGAATAATCAAAATGCAAATGACTAATGAGGAATTGACACTTAAGATAAACAGGAAAACAATGAGCTTACATCACTAGACCGAGATGAACTACATTCATAAATTATGTAAAGAAGTCACATGGGATTACTGAGATATCAATGATTTATGGAAGATCTGAGATTAGATAAAGACAAAGGATTCCTAATTTTCTGAAAAGGAAAGAAAACGTAGTCTACATTGATTCCTGGCAAAATTCTAGAATCAATCATTAAGACAGTTACTAAAGATTTGGACGATGAAACACCATTCACAAATTCAGCATGATTTTAACAAAAATGTCAAATTAATCTAATTTTATTTTCTGAAAAATTTACTAGATTAGAAGGGCTGCTGACAAATGAATTCTGTAGATATCCTTTCCATAGATCTGGCAAAGTTGTTTTCTCATATAATTTCCAAGTTCTTTAGTCCCTAGATATACTATCAGAAAGGTTGGTTGCTATCCTTTGTTCTTAAAGGGGACCAAAATGACATCACTAAATTAGAGTCAAGTTACAGTGTGTCTCATTATGGTTGATCTGATCAATACAAGCTCTGAATGCTCTATCATAGGTTAGGCACAAATAGTCCATGTGAATATTTGGCGTAGATTCTCTAAATCTGCACATCTAAGCTACTTCAATTCTGCTTTACTCATACAACACAGCACCTTCTCTGATGAGGGCATGCCATGCTGGGCAGTCCTGTGTCAATGCCTCATGTCACACAATAAATTCCAAAGTTTTTAAGAGATGTTATAAGGTGTCTTTGTGAGTCCTTGCCCTGTGTGAGCTTCCCATAAAATAGTCTTTTTGACATTTGACATTCAAACAATGTGGCCAGCCCAAATGAGTTGTGCTCTCTACTGAAGAGTTGCAATATATGGTAGTTTAGTTGGAGAAAGGATCTCAGTGTCTGATGTCTTATCCCGCACCAGGTGATCTTTTCGGAGACGTCTTGAGACGATTCAAATGGTAGGTACTCAGTTTCCTGACATGGTGCCAGGATGCTGCCCGGGGTTTCAGAGACATAACAATGAGATCAGCACAACAGCTCTGTAGATCTTCAATATAGGCAGTCTAATAATACCTTTCTCTCCTCCCATACTTTCCTTTGGAGACTTCCAAATACTGAGCTAACTCTAGCAATACCTGTGTCAATCTCATCATCAATAAGTATGTCCCTGGAGAACACATTGCCAAAGTATACTATGGACTTACTCATAGCATTCAAAACTTCTCTAAAGTTAAATCTGCTAAAACCTAAGGTTCCAGATATGGATATATGGTGCTGACTGATGGAGCACTTATGTTTTCTTGGTGTTAATTGTGAGGCCAAAATTAGCACAAGCAGCAGAGAACTAATCCACACTTTGTTGGATCCCAGCTTCAAAGGCTGCATTAAGTGCACAATCATCTTGGCTTGCAGACTTTTCAAGTAGAAGAATTTACCATTGGTGAGGTAGCTGATCTCAATGCCAGATTCGTCCTCACAAGTTATTTATTTGAGAGCATGGCTGAAAACATCACGATAAGAAAGCATAGGACTGAATACTCAAGCCTTGTTTTACTCCTCTGGTGACTAGGAAAGCTTAAGAACATAGTCCGTTATTCAGAACCCGGGCAAGCATGCCATTACAAAATTGATGTACAATATTTTCTCCATGCAACCAAATTTGGACATAACTTCCCATAAGCCCTTTTCAGTAACAAAGGCCTTGGTCAAATCTATAAATGTTGTATGCAGACCTCTGTTTCTAGCATTTTCCCCATGGTTTTGGGCAGCAAACACCACATCAAATGTTGCTTCGACTTTTCTGATGCCACATTGGCTCTCAGGTAGATGATCATCTTCTCAGTGAAAGATATCCGTCTGATAATAGGGAGGAGAATTTTGCCAGCAATGACTACAAGAGCCCTTTCTGGATACTGCAGAACAATCTATTCCCTTTACTTTTATAAAAATGGAGGTGTCCTTGAACTCCTGGAGGATAACCTCTTCTTGCCATATAATCTGGAAAATTTTAGTCAGTTTTTGTAGGAATAATGGACTCTGCTCCCAACTTTATAAATCTCAGCAAGAATAAAATCAACACCAGGTGCTTTGCCACACAAAAAAAGGATAATGCCATCAAAACCTCTTCAGTTGGAGCTTCAGTCAAGGAGGGATTGATTTCAGTCTGAGGTAATGGTTAGAGGGGCTTCAGCACTGATTGATAATGGTCTATTGAAAACAGTACAGAAGTGTTCAGCCTCTCTCTAGGATCATGTCCTTATATTAATCAACATGGCTTCATCAACCCTGAGTAGGTAAGATGTACCATAATTTGGACAAAAATATAGCTTTCAAGCCCTCATAAAAGCGCTTTGGATTATTACTATCAGCACAAAGCTGAATTACATCTGCCTTCTTCCTGCAATTCTCTATGTTTCACTTGTACTTGGACTATTTACTATCAACATACAGCTGAATTTCATCTGCCTTCTTCATGCATCTCTGTTTCACTTGTACTTCACTTAGAAGTAAATGCTGCCTTTTTACAGATGGATGAATTATGCTGCTAGTACACTTTGTGGAGTTTTTGTTTAAGCAGCTTCTGAATTTCCTCATCATTTTGGTCAAGCTAGTTTTGATGTCTGCGAGTATTCTAATTTAGATGAGCAAATGCAGGGCTGTACATCAAATCTCTGAAAGTTTCTCACTTTTCTGCTCCTCTGTTGTTAACTGTGAGCTGGCTCTACTTTCTCTCCAAGCTGGTCACAAATTTTTCCCCTCTCAAGAGAAGCATTCTAATCTGTTGACAATAATTCCTTTGGTACTCTTTTTGATTTGGGGCTGCCCTTTTGTTGAATCTGAATATTTAGCTTGGAGAAGATAAGCACTCTGTGCTCTTACATTACTCCTGTCACTCTCATAGTGCCTGTTTCTTCTCCTTACAACTACCCAATCTGTTAAATTCCAATGTTTGCCACAGGAGTGCATCCATAAAGTTTTTATTGCATTTAGGAAAACAGAAGACAGTGTGGTGATGAGGTCATGAGATGCACAAGTCTTCAATAGTAAGTGATTATTGTAATGCTGTATCTCCCAAGGACTCCCTGCCATGTCTGGTAGTCTGAGCCTACTCTAACATTAAAGTCACCCAGAATTTTAAGCTTGTCCTCTTTTGGCACATAATAATGGTCTCCAGTTTTTCATAAAATTTTTCTTTGATCTCAACAGGACTCATCCTGGGGAGAGCACAGGCACTGATGATGCTGACTGATAATGATGATGTTTTCCTGCAAGTGGCAATCTCACTGTCAGGAGCCTGTTGTTCACTCCTTTTGGCAGGCATACAAGCTTGTCGATTGGATTAGTTTTGAATGAAAAATCTACACCAGCTTCACGGTGCTCCCTTTCACCATGGCCACTCCAGAATATTCTGTATCCAGCTCCAACTTCAGTAAGCTAGCTTTCATTGAACATCCTTATTTCCCTAAGAGTTCTCTGGCAACAAGAATTCTTTGTCTTTCAAGATTAACGGATTTTGTGTTGTTCCATGAATGTACCTAGGCAATCTCCAATTTAGGTTATTTGCAATCCAAGTTCTGGGGAAATCTCAATGTCTGGGACCATAACATGCATCTTCTTTCCACGGCCCAGGAATTCATATTTATCTACTCTTTTCTTGTCAGTATTGTGCCACAGTCTGGGATAAAGACTCCACAGGAGGTAGGAAGCTCTTCTTTAGATCCTGAGTGGGCAAAAGAACACGAACACTCACAGCATCCAGTAGATTTATTATCTCCAGCTCTGGCTGCTGGTGCCCCAGGGCAGAACCAAGAGTGAAGCTCCTCTTGTTTCCATCATAGCTAAGTTCAGTAAACAGCTTATTTTTAACTCCACTAGCTTTATCATTTCATTGTCCTAGACAACATCTGCCTGGGTTATAAATACTATTCTGTTCTATTCAGTGATTAGGTGTTCCCTCACTTGAATATGAAGCCTTCACTGGTCACTACCAGGATTCAAAGGCTGTTTCTATGATCATGTTCTTGACGTAGGCAGCAAGGTCAATAGAGTGAGTATGAGCATAAGTGACAGGTGGCTGTATTAATATTACCTATGGGCTGCATTAATTATTAAACTTGGTTCCATCCCCTTTTGCCAGTATCTTGGTGATGGCTGCTGTCAAAGCAGTCTTGATATGATCTATGTGGACAGTGAGCCTTATCTCTGACAGAAGTCTTATCCCTGATAGTGAATAAAGTGAAAGTCAAGAGGTGCTTCTGTCTCGAGTTACAAAATGA
>JAJPUD010005579.1:122719-154764 GCA_023553655.1 Myrmecobius fasciatus
TATTAAAATTTGTGCATCTTACAAATCCTATTACGAATAGCTAATAAAGGATATCTAGTTGGGATTTGATAGGCTCTTGATAGGCCAATAAGGTAAAATTTAATAAAGATAAATGTAGTCTTACTTTGGATTTAAACAATGTATTTCAAAAGCAAAAGATGTATAAATTCATTTAGAGGGTAACATATATACAAAATGCCTGAAAATTTTAGTAGAATATGATTTCATTATGAATCAACTGTATTACAGGGCAGCTAAAAAAAACAATCAATGCTATATTAGGCCCCGTTAAGGACACCAAAGTATCTTTAATGTTAAGAAAAAAACAAAAAAAATTGTAAAGATATTAAAGTCCAGAACCTACATAAAATATATAATCTATATATAATCTGTTTATATGCAATTGCCAAAGGACATGAATGGAAAATTTATGAAGAAATTATCTTAAAACCACATGAAATGATACCCCAAGTCCTTAATAAGACAAATGTAAACAAAAGATAACTTTATATCGTTAAAATGGCAAAAAAATATCAATAAATGGTAAATCCTAATGTTAGGGCTATTAGGAAAAAAGGAACTTTAATATATACTTGGTAAGACTGGCAAATGTTTGGTAGCAATATAGCAATATGTAATAATAGTCACAAACCTGATTATATCTTTTGACGCAGCGATTCCATTGCGAGGACTCTATCCTAAAAATATCATAAAAAGGAAAAAAGAAACTATCTGTACAAAAATATTCATAGCTGCTCTATTTGTAACAACCAAAAATGGAAAACAACTTAAATGTCCAAAAGTTGGAAAAGTCAATAAATTAATAGTATAATAATTAAATGGCTTATGGAGTAAAAATAATATAAATCACTAGCAAATTTATTGAAAAGATGAGATGCTGGAGACTGAAATCAGCACAAGAACTGTATGCATAATGATAACTACATCAAAATAAAGGAAGGAGAAACCGATAAATGTGGTACAATTTCAAACAGGTTGTAAAGTAGACAAAGAATAGAAATATAGTAGGAATTCTTTTTTATAGTATATGTCTTCAATACTTATTGCAGTAGTTGGCACAGATTTACTAATTGTTTATTGACTGCTTATTTGATTGTTAATCTTCTGCATCTGTCTGCATTTTTGTAGGACTATGTCAACTTTGATGATTACATATTAATGATTCACAGTAATTCCTTTAGGGAAAATTTTGATTTTATTGCATTATAAAAATTTGATGTGACAATAGCTAGTTATTCTTATAAACCTTGTTGGGAAAATGATAGGATCAACCAAGTTGCAGTAGGAAGAAGTCTAATGATGAAGTTTTATTGATATTGTTAAGGAGCAAAGTCAATTTCTTTCAAAAATTTCTCAAATAATAATTTATTTACTAGTGACAAACTGATAAAAGTAGTAGAGTATGGATCTATCTTCATCCCTATGGATGAAGTACAATAGGTGGAGAGTTTGAAGACAAGACTGAAGAGTGTTCACTAAGATTTCTGAAATAATTTTATTTTAGAAGACAATAAAAAGTATGCCAATTGTAGATGCACTCATTAATAGTTGTTCCAATTCTCTTGGCAAAATGCCAATGAAACAAGTGATATTCTTCCATGAAGCAATAAAAAAAAAGTGATTACAAAAGATCAATGATAAGTAAGGGTATGTGATAAAAATATGGAGGTCGTAATAGGATCCACCAAAGCATTACTAAATAAAAAAGTGAATGTTAGAAACATGAAGTTCTATATGAGGCAATTTCACAGAATTTGCATTAGAGAAAGAAAAACAGTCTCCCAGTTTTAAGAAAAATGCCATGTTTCTTTTTGTGACATGGTACATTTTACAAAAACTAAGAGGAAGAGACAGGTTGATTTAAATAAAAATGGCAAAAAATAAATTAATTAAAAATTTTTAAAAATGGGAAATAATTACCTATTGGACTGAAAAAAGAAAGACGTGAAAATGTTAAATGGGGAGGAAGCAAAGATTTTCAAAGGATATTTTTTAATACAGATTTAATGAGTGTCAGAACAGGGTGGGACCTTTGTCCTTGAGGCTCATTTTATAGATAAGTAAACTGAGGAGGTCATGGGAATATAGGTAACTTGCCTAAGATCATCTAATAATAAGCAGGGACATGCAGGTGGCACAGGATCTGAAAGTTGTGTGTTATATCTAATCTAACTCTCTGCTAAATATACTAATATAATATTATATGATTACATACTATATAATATGATATTAATAACAATATATCATGTATATATGTAATATATAATATAGATTCTGTGTATAATATGATTACATAATATTTGGTACACACACTATAGCAGTCATATGCTTTAACTGAACACATCCCCTTTTTCCTCTTACCTGATTAGCATTTGAAATTATACCAAAAGCCCAATTTATTTCATAGGAACAAATTAACTTAATTGATTCAAAGCTAAAGAACAAGCTATAGTACTGTATTGATCTAATTTAGTATGATCCTATTCTTGAACAATGTTTAACAGAATCACTTAGAAACAAACCAAGAACTGATTCTTTAGTCTGTAGATTAGCTATCCAGTTTTTTCTCTTCCTTGAAGTTTTTGTAGCACTTCCAACATAGACTAGAAAGCAAAGAAATAAGAGATGAATGGCTTATGTGGTTTAAATAAAGGGGGGAATAAGTGGGTTAAAGGAGCTTTGTTAAGGAACATGTTGGCCATTTTGAAGTTATCAATGAACTAATTATCTTTGTACCCTAATTCTGCCAGAAAAATGAAATTAAACACTATGCTTGCCACCTAATGTTAACTACGGGATGTTAATAACAACTTCTATCCATAGTATATTTTTTCCTAATGAACTTTAAAGTTCATGAAGTATACCAAAATCATGAAGAAAAAAAAAGGTATTTTATTGTAGTAAACAAAATAGAAAAAAAATTGATCTCTGAAAAAGTCTTATTTCTAGATTTGCATTCAGAAATTATCCCTCCCTTCTTGTGGAAGGTATGGAATACTGTACTTAATATCAAACTAGGTTAATATATTGGATAGATATGCAGAATTGCTTTTTTCCTATTTTGAAAAAAATTTTTTTTACTGGATGGTTTTAAGAATGAGGAAGGGAGGAGCGATATGTTTATAAATGAAGATGTGATAAAACAAAAGATATTGATGAAAAATTTTAAATTAGAAATAGAATAGGTATATTGAGAACTAGGTTCAATAAGCAACAAATATATTTTACATATAGTACTGCTGTCAAATTATTATCAAGACTACACTAAGGTGCAATTTTGAGATAGTACAATTTAACTCATTTTGTAGAAAAAATAATGATTCTGGAGCTTGAAAAAATGTGCTACTTAGAACAAGTTACTTAACCTTAGGCCTGCCTCGAATTCATTATCTTTAAAATGAAGGGATTTAATTATAAAGCCCTTAGAGTTTTCTTCTGGTTATTTCCACAAAATTAGGGTTCTTCATCTCTCAAAAATGTGCTTCTGCCAAAAAGGCTCCATAAACAATTAAAACAGGTACGTATGAGAAAAACAAGAGGCTGACAGTTCACAATAATACAGATAATTGCCTCCTTGTATTTTAAAGGATAACCCATCAGTGGTGAGGCAAGTTAATAGAATTTTAAAGTGGGAAGGGTCACCTAGGTCAACTAGACCAATCCTCTAGAGTTTATAGAGCAGGAAACTAAGGTCCAGTGAGAAGTAATACCCCAAGATTGTGTCGGTAATGCAAAGTGGATTGACATAACTTGGAGAAAAAGAACTTAATTTTTCCTGGTATGGTATAAAATTGCCAAGGAATACACACACACACAAAAAAATCTATGACATTTCTAGAACAACTCAGAAGTCTGAGACAATTTGATGCAGAGGTTGAAAGAACTAGGGTTGAAATCAATGAAACCTATTTATTTTCAATAAAAGAGGCAAACTCATATGGAAATAGAGGGAGCATCTCCTGTTCAATGTAGTAAATGTCAAAATACTTCCTTGGAGTAACAACTGCCACTCATTGAGAGCACATTTCTAATGTTAGGGGTACTAAAGAGGAGAATTACAAATTACCTCAAAAATAGATAAAAAGTCTGAAGAGAGATATTTATAATACATATAAAACACTAGTTAATTTAAAAACAGATGTATTTGTAATTTGAATCTTAGTTCTCTAATAAATCTCTTTAAGGATTTGTGTTCCAGTAGGATTAAATAGAGGATAGAACAACAATTAAAAGGATCATGACCTGTGGCATTCTAGAATAAAATGACAATTCAATAACTAGGAAATACTAATTGCTATCTTTCAAAATTTAGTTACTTTATCTTGACATTTATGTAGCTTTTAAGTATGTTACATTATTTTTCTAATTATGATCCAATTAAGTCTTTAAGCTTTGAGAAGTTTTGCTTATATTCTTTTTTTTTTTTCTTTTTTTGCTTTTTGCTGAGGCAATTGGGGTTAAGTGACTTGCCCAGGGTCACACAGCTAGGGAATGTTAAGTGTCTGAAACCAGATTTGAACTCAGGTCCTCCTGACTTCAGGGCTGGTGCTCTATCCACTATGCCACCTAGCTGCCCCTTTGCTTATATTCTTTACAAGTGATCAATATATTATAAAAAATTTAAGTATTAGTTATATTGCAACTTGTACAATTATCCCTTCCACTTTGCAATTTTCCCCATTGAGTCAGAATAAGAAATTAAGTGGGGAATTTTGGGGAGTTTTGCAAGAGTCACAGATGACATGCAAAGGCCAGAAGATAACACAGAAAAAGTTTAGAAACTCAGAAATGCAATATATGTGTATGTGTGTGTGTGTGTGTGTGTGTGTGCGCGCGCGTGTATGCACACCCCCACCCCCACATGCATATACATTATTGTATAAAATATCAACATTTTTTAATACCATAATAATTCAAATTTGTTTTCTGGTACAAAAGGAAGGCCAAAAAATTTTGCATTGGTTTTATACCTCAAAGGGGCACTACAATGTGGAAAGGGTAACTGTACACTGCAACATTAGTTACATTAGTTATATTGATATTATACTATTTATTCTCACCCTGTGATTCATTAAGTTTTCACACTACACCCTTTTTTTTGGTACAGTCAAAGTCTATGTTAAAAGTATTAATGGAATCTCCTATTAGCCATTAATTACTGATTGTAGAGGGGTATAAAAGAAAAGGGTAGATTAGATGCTCTATGGAATTTGAGAAAAAAAAATTGCTCTAGGATTCTATTCCTTGGTTCAATTTTTCAATATGCATGGCATTGAGCTCACTAAATTTAATTTCATGACTATATAAAACTAAGAAATTCTAGGCAAAAACACCAAATTTTAAATAAGCTTGTAATAAAGAATTAATTTCTTCTCAAAAAATGAAATAGGTAAATTTACAGAGGATTTTTAAAAATTACATGATTTTTACCCCTAAGTGGTTTTCCCTACAATTAACAAATTAACACCAAGATTCTTATCCTAATAAAAAAGGGCAAGAGTTCATATCATGAAATTTTATAACAGGTATCAAGAATAGTAAATTTATCAACACCTTGCATGGTAATTACCTAATATTTTATTTACTAGAACTCTGTAACTCTGGTATACAGTTACTATTTCATTAGTACCGTAATAATTTGGAGATATACAGTGCTAAAATAAAAATGAAAGTTCCCCTCCCCTCTTATTTGCACGTAGTATATACACAATAGAGATAAAACTTTTGACCTTAGTTAGATTTCATATTTTGAAGTTCTACTGCTAGCTTTCATTTTCTATGACTAGTAATCAAATCATGGTACCTTCTATGAAATACATGCAATTATTAACATGTTAAAACTCTACTCATTTATAATGCTTTATACTTAAACCAATTTTGTCTTTTCTACATTTAAAATCTTTCCATTGTTTATTCAGCTTGCAAAATGAATGACAATTAGCACTACTTTTTTTTTTTAAATTAAGTATAAGTTTTAACTATGGCAAAGTAATTCACTAACCCTCAATCAATTGGAATCCAACTGACAATAGAACTCTTTATATTTCCCCCTTAAGAAAGATCAGAGTATCTAGACCCAAAGTGAACCCCAGTGGACTAGTTCAAATTGTTCTGTCAAGCAAAAAAGCCAAGGCCCGGGTCAATTGAACAACTTTACTGAGGTCACGTAAGTAGTAAACAAAAGAGCAAATTCTGACTTTAACCTAATAAGCTTTCTACTAGAAGAGAAGCTGGTAAAAAAGACTTAATTTAAAATAAAATTTTAGAGCACATCTTGGACTTATATTGAACCTAACGTTCTATATCTAAAAAGTCATAATTGTAACTATCACACTCTTTAAAATACCAAAGATTTAATTAACTCCACTGTATTATACTTTACTAAAATGGGGCAGTGAACCAATACAATCATTTTAGGAACATTTTTAATATTAAAGCAAAAGAATTTTCTATTTGTGCTAAATAATTCAATAAATTCACCTTATTCCAAGTTTATTTAAGGTTTCATCAGAACCATCTGATTAAGTAACAGTGACACAACACTGGTTATAAAGTTGTAGGTAAAGAGAATGAAGCACAAAAAAGGAGATGTTTTAGAAGAGTGACACTGATAAAGTGATGGCAGTTATTGGAGAACGGATGGTACTATAGGTGTGCTGCCTCCACTGTCCTTAGTTCACTGGGTAGTACACTATGGGGTGTATTACCATATGTGGGATATGCAAACTCTAATCAAAATCGTTAAAGCCATTTGGGCCTAAACTTCTGCAGGGTTTATAAGACAAAGACCTGACAAAGCACCTGCAAGGCAAGGCAATAGAACAGTCTTTATCACATTGACAGCCTAAAAAGCAATGAGGAATAGGACCCAAGAAACTTAATTCTTGATTGTGCCACCATGAAAAAGCAATTGGGGACCAGTTAAACACTAGGTCTCTGGGGTCAGGTAAGCAAGGTCCAATCAGTCTAACAGGTTTTACTGGTTAACAAAGGAAAAACAGAATTTCTCAGACCCTACAGAAGGTGGATAGATGAGTTAATAAAAGTACAAAGAGATACGAAGTATAAGTACAGGAAGTTGAACCTCAAAATGGATTATGTTCTCAAGGTTCATTTAAAAGGCAGTTGTGTAAAACTCATACTTCTCTAAAGCAATGTTATACAGTGACAAGATTCTATATTATTATTAACATTGTGCTTCAGACACTTTTTTTTTTCTCCCAGTTTGGACTTATGATTTCACCAGTGTGGAAAAGAATTTCTAACAAACTCCTGCCACAGATGAAGATCTGTAACAGCTCGTATGCAGATGGTACAGTAGACACAGCTGTAAGCCTGCAATCAGGAAGTCTTAGGTTCAAATCTTAATCTCAGACACTTCTTGCTATGTAACCCTGGGCAAGTCACTCATTTGCTTCAGTTTCCTCATCTTTAAGGAGGATAACAGCATTATCTCCCAAGGCAGTTCTGAGGATTATATCTGTAAAGCACTGGGCATAGATAGATGCTGTATAATCATTAGCTATTATCATTATCATTATTCTATTTATTTTTCAGTCCTTAATCTACTAGGCAAAATCCTAGAAAAAGTTGTTTGTACACAGTATCTCTTCCTCTCCTCATTTATTTCCCAATCCTTTTTTAATTCAATTCTGATCTCAATCCTCAACTAAAATTGCTCTCTCCAAAATTACCAATAATTTCTCGATTGTCAAATCTGATAGTCTTTTCAGAGTTCTCATCTTTTTCAGTTTCTCCCTACCCGACTGCTCCTTGGCCTGCTTTATTTGCTTCTCTATGACACTACCTAACCATATCATAATCCAGTGATCTATCCCAAGACCTCTTTCCCCTTCTTTTTATATTCTTATTTCAGTGGGAATTAAATATCATCCTTATATAAAAATGGCTTCCAGAGCTACATATGCAGTCCCAGTTTCACTTCTAAGCTCCAGACCTACAACAATGCCTATTGGTTTTTTTTGAACTGGACGTTCCTGTGTATATCTGAGGTTTAGCTTGTCCATGACAGAATTTATTCTTTCTAACCAATCCATCTTTCTACTGAAACTTTATTTTTGCTGAGGATACTACTGTTTTAATTTTATGTTTAGTCAATTTTACTATTCACACACTGTAAGTTTGAAGACCATTCCCCATAATGGTAAGAGCAGGAAGTATTTCATATTTCAGTTAAATGTTAACTTATGTACACAAAGAAGTTTCTTTTCTTGTTCAAAAGGTTAATGGAGGACATGGCAAGTAAAAAAGGAAAACTTAAAAAAAGACAGGCATGATTCAAATGAAGAATAAAGGAAAAACAAAAGTGAGAGAAGAAATAGGGTGGGTTTGTTCAAGAGTGTGTTGCTTTTTATATACGAAGATGAGAGGAAAATACAATGTAGATAAGGGAGATTGAGTTGTTTCACTTAGATGACTAATATGCAAGAAAAACAACAAAGTCTAGGCAGGTAACTTTAGTTGTTTCTGTACAAGACGAACTATGCAAATACCACCTATGTTCACGTAAGTATAGCTCTAGGTCAGACAAGAATTTCAATACATAAAAACAGAAAATGTGTTCTGAAATGCCAATAATGTAATTCTTAAGCTCCATGCCTTCAGATATGTTAATATAAGACTATAAGAGAGGCTGGTATTTAAAGGATTTAGTGGGACTCATTTGCATGAATCAAACCCATTTTTAGTGTTGCTCATAGACAACAAAAGGGTGATGCAAAAAAGACAAATTAGAACCATGATGACAAGAAAATAGTCTTGATGCTTACAAAGTAAGTGTACTATTAGTATGTAAAATATAAATAAATGTGTGTATGTATATGTATAATGAGGCTGAGAAATGGTAATGTTAATGTCTATATGTTCATTTCCAATTTTTTGAGTCTATTTAAATAGGTCAATGTGGTACTGTTTTAATGCAAGCTATGACTTGTCATTTTTATCTTCTAAATATAGTATATTTTTCTAATAAATCAATGGTCTTATTACATAAGACATCTGATTCAGAAATGATTCTCACATTAGTAATCATTAATATCCTGTTTGTTAAGGAAAGAGAGGTTGGACCTGTGATTTCACTGATAAAGAGAACTGAGTCAGGTCACGGAAACTTTGTAATTTATGGTCCTAGAGAGGTGCCTATAGTACTGAGAGTTAAATGACTTCCTCAAGATTACAAAGATATACATAAAAGACAGATGAACCTAGTTTTCCCCCGATTCTTGACTACTGTAGCTACCTGCCTGTCTTCCTAATTTATTAAGATATGGTCGACTATTATTTATGACATTCCATGCTTTTCATGTCCAAAAACTCCAGTTTTTTTCCTGAACAAATTGTTAACACAGATACTGACATTCTATTTAGTCTAAAAGTCTTTAGATTTTCTCCTTTCTTTATCCTGAATTATACATTTATCTTACAAACCTTTTTGGTTATTCTCCCCTGAACCATTTCTATAAAGGTTAATTTCGTTTAGATAATCTTATCAAGTTCTTCATAGAACTTATCTTTTCATCCTCTGTAATAGATGAAGAGACAAACTACATTTCTTCATGGCATTTTGTTCTTTTTACTTATACTCACGACAGTGGGATGAATGTATTCTATGAAATTTTGTTTTTTATTGCCTTTATGAATACAGAAGTCAATTCTTCCACTTCTTAATTATGTGTTGCCCAAAGGAGAACCACATTCTTGCATTTAGCTGCAAATGTCCTATGTATTACTCTTTCAGGTGCAGTGAAAATGTCAATGTTTTAATATAGTTCATTTCTCCGAATACAACTAGTCACCGGAAAACAATTATACATTCAGAGCGTGTCAACAATCAAGACACTGATGTTTTTAGATGTTCACAAAACTATACAATTCTTCCTCCTCTATGCCACCTTTTCTGCCATTCTTTCACTCTCTGCAGAAGTAAAATTTTTGTAGGTTAGGCCAGCATAGTCTATCATGCCAAAAAGACTTCAAATATTTTCCTGGCAACAGAATATGCCTAAGAACAAACCTAGCCAAGTATGGAGAAACTCAACAAAGCTGTAGGCTGGATTAGGCAATTCATTTTTTTTGGTTAAGGCAATCTATGAAACAACAGTGGATATTAGTCTTATAAAGCTGGGAGGAAAAAGAGCTAAGGATAGAAACCTTATTTCGTCTATTTTCATAAAAATAGCCACCACTTACTTTCTCTGAATATATCAGACCAAACCTTGGTAACTGTCAAATGTTAATGCTTCTGGCAATCATTATTCCTTGATCACACCAAAACACAAATTTCTAATTTCATTTCTGGCAAAAATGTTCAGTCATCAACCTTAATACAAATATGATTTCTTAATTTAGGTATAAACATAATTTAACATTGAAAATTCCTTAGAAAATTTTAAAATTTCTGAAAAAGACTGTACCCTCATGAACATGACATTCCAATTGCATTATAAGATGATGTTTGGTCAAAATGCCTCAGTGTGCTATTTTGAGAGTTCAATATTTAAAACACACACGACTGGATTAATTCTATAGGCAAAATGCAAAGTTAAATCTTACCCTAGCATGATTTTTGCATGAACTTCTTTGTTAGTCCTTGAGATTTCCTTCAATGTAGTAATTTCTGCATCATACCAGAATCCTCTTTCTTCAGGATTATCTACATTGTAGTTAACCATCACCATATCCCCTACATTTAGTTCACTCCACTTTAGAATTTTTCTTGCTCGTGGTCGAAGATTTTGGGGAGACATTTCTATAATACCATTTTCTGGATATCTAGGAGGCAAAAAAAAGATTGTAATAAGTATAATTTTAACAGTTATCTCCATACAAGACATTTTGAAACGAAACACAAAGCACATAACACAATTACCAATCCTGAAAATCACAGTTTCTCATTGGAACATTAAAATTTGGCACAATTAAATGAAGAATAAAATAAATTATATAATTCTTCAATTAAATCAAAACATGGTAATTTCTAGATTAGGACCCTCATACCAAGCTCTCCTTTTCTTATTTGAAATTAAGCTTAAAATTTCTATAGGTATATGGAAGCAAAATGTTTTTCATAATTATTATCCCCATGACAGGAATAACTAAAAAGGAATACAATACTGCATTTTTCCAATAAGTTAATTTTAGAAATTTTACTTTCTAAGAGAATTAAGTCATTGACATCCTTTTTTTCTGTTAAATTACATCTTATCTGCACATAGAAGGGGGTTTCTTGATTGTAAAACTTGTACTTCTTGCCTAGTCATATTACAAAATCATAGCTCTTCTATATACTTGTACTATTAAGATGAAAACCACTGAATAAAAATGTGTATTTACACTGTTAATCATGAAGTAATGTCCTATTTTAAGTATATTTAAGTAAGATTTTAATCATTAACACTTAAATTCTTTAAGAAAAAAAAAAGTCTGCCTGCTAGGTCCTATCAGTTTGCATCCCAACCCACTAGTGAATGGTTTGCCACTACTCTATTTGTCAAGAATACAAGAAAATACAAGAAAACAAGAGCCTAGGACCCCGTCATTTTTTTATGAAGACAGAATAATTTCAATTTTTGTCCTAACTATAGGGAAGCTTACTCCATAACACCAAGAGATCTAGACATACTCTCCCTCTCCCCTCTCATTCTCTCCTTTCTCCTTCCCCACAAAAAACCAAAGCCCTTAGCCTTTTGAATCAAACTAGTGCACTCTCCTCTACACATCTCTGCTCGACATAACTGACAAACAGTTTGCTATAATCCTTTCTTTTCCACACTGAGAAGACACATCTTTCAGATTAAATTTTGGAAGGCAAGTTTGACACATCTACATATTACACTACTATACTATATACATATGTATATAACTGGGCATCCTAAAAGGGAAATAAGATGCATTTTTTGCCAGTTCCCTGAATTAACCCAGGAGATTTGGGAATAACCAGATCCGTTTCCAGCCCTTACTGAGGTTAGGAATTACTGTGGAAAAGGGCTCAACCCTTCCTTAATCATTTTTGACAAGTAATAACCAATGTCCCCAACAGGCAAGTAGGCACAAGAGTCCTGGGAATGGCAGGACACCTAAGGTCACAGTCCTCAAAATCATTATCTAGGAAAGTATTTCCTTTGGAGAAGGGACCAGTAACCCTTACCAAATGCCACACATTGGGTAGGCAAACTAGCCTCGCTGAAGCAGGGGAACATTTTGGGAGTGACCAAAAGGCATCATGTTTAGCCAAACTACCACCTTGCTCCTCAAGTCCCAAAACCCTAAGAGTGGACTGCTCAGGAATACAAGATTCAAAAGCCTTTGGAATAACAATGTTTCCAGACCAGTGAACATAGTCATCATCACAGGAAACACCTCTTGTAGAGGTTATTTATCACTAAAGTCCAAGGCACCATCAAATGGTTCAGCATAAGAAAGTGCTAGGATTCTATCAATGGAAATAACATTTAAGAAGTCTAACCATCTGGTTTAGAACTGAACTCTAAGTACTATGAGATCAATCTTTTCACCTGAGATGCAGTTAAAACCTTCCACATGTATTGCCTTCCACAGTTTAGAATCTGTTTTGGAGAACAAGGACTGCTTTAAAAAATTGTGCCAGTAGTTATTCGTACAGTATTTTACAAAATATAAGTTCTTCATAAATGTTTCTTCATTCATTCATACAAATAAGGGCTGGCAACCTAGCACAAGTCATATGATGACTAAATGGCATAGTTCATTTAGGCCTCTTGTACTCAGCCTACACATCCAATCTGCCAAATTTTATCATTTTTACTTTTATAACATCTTTAATATTCTTTCAACTTATAGATATTATGCTACCATAGCTCCTCATTGTCTTTTGTCTGGACTAACCCCTGCCTCAAGTATCTACCTACTCTGATCCAGTCTTACTTGGTCACTTATCCTATCAACTCCAGTGGTTCTCTATTCTAGTATTAAACATGAAATCCTTGGGTATCTGAACCTTGGGTATCTGAACTCCTTCATAGCCAGCCTCCTCCCAGCATCTTCAGTCTTCTCAAATACTGTCCTCTTCCCCAGACCCTGGCCTTTGGCAGTGCTCCTGGGCTTGACAAGGCATCTCACATTAGTGAATGTGCACAGGCTATAAATATGCATGGAGCACTTTCTTTTCTCAACTCTGCCTAGTCTTCACCAGCTGCCTTCTCAGGACAAGGTTCAAATTCTCTGCATGCCCCCCCAAAAAACAAACAAACAAACAAACAAACCTCTCCTCCAATATTCCATCTTCTTTACATTGTATATTTCATCTCATGTGCTAACTGAGCTTGACCCCTCAAGTTGCCAGTGCTCTCCTACCTGCCAAACTGAAGGTCTTCTCCCACTCCTGCCCTTTTGTGACCTCCGCGCAGCCCTCCCCAATCACCTTCTAAACCCTCTTCTCTCGTGCAATTGCCACTGCTCCGTCCCCTTCTTTTAATCGGACTATTCCCTCTTGGTCCCTTTCTGGTTCTTCATGTCCTGGCCAAAGTTCTGGGCCTCTTCTCTTTTCACTACAGGCTTACTTTGCGATCGCTTCTGCTCCCATGAGGTCAATGATCATCACTGCTCAGGGGACTCTCAGATCTGTAAATCTGATGCTATTCTCTTTGCAAAGAGTCACTAGTCTCCAGCTGCCAGACATCTCCAAGTCAACATGTTCCAAACACCGAGTCCCTACCTCCCATTTCTGAATTTCCTATCACCCTTGGGGAGCTCGACCATGCTCCCAGGCCAGAAACATCAGTCCCTCCCTCTCACTAGCTCCATACGACTCACTGACATGTCTATCTCCACCTTCACGTTTTTCATACACACTTCCTTCTCTCTACTCACACAGCCACAGCCCTAACTCAGGCCCTCACCACTTTTCATCTGGACCACTTCTACTCCAATCCATCCTTTATTCAAGTCCAATTTTTCAGAGGCTATTATCTCTGGGAGCTTGTATTTGTAATGCTTCTGAATGGGCATTCAAAAGCTTTTCAAAACCTTTCCAATTTCCTTATACTATACTACTTCAATGCAATATATGGACTAGCTACGCTGATCCATTTGAAGTTCCTTTAAAATAACACATTACCTTCATCTCTGTGCCCTTGCACTGGCTTTCCCCCTTTCCTAAAATGTTTTGGCTTGATTTCCTTGGCTTCTTTCAAAATTAAGCTCAAATCTCACTTAAGTCTTTTCCACTCTCTTAGCCTAATCTAATATCTTTTCAGATTCCTTTTATGTACTCTGTATATATCTTGAATGTACTTTATTTCATGTTGCCTCCTCCATTACAATACACACTCCTTGAGAATAGATTATTTTTCTTTTTCATTGCTTCCCTGGCAGAGTTGTCACAAATTGATTGACTTAATGATTGCACTTAATGATTGATTCACCATAGTTATTAACATGCTGTCTCCTTCATTAAAAGGTGAATTGAGGGCAGAAACCATGCTTTTGCCTTTCTTTACATACTTAACACTTGGCACATAAAAAGGTGACCAATAAATCTAATGACTAAGTTCAAGGTTACTACTACACAAAATTATGAAGTTGTCAAATTCTTTATCTCTACTCTTGCTGCCATTCTCTTTTGACTCCAAGTGTCCAGAGGCATAATGTATTATCTGATAAAGAAGGCATTCAAAAAACTTCATGACCAGGATATCTTCTTTAAGACCTGAAGAATAATAAGAGTAGTTTTCCAGTTGTGTGACTCTCCATGACCCCATTTGGGGTTTTCCTGGCAAAAATACTGGAATGGTTTGCTATTTCATTCTCCAGCTCATTTTACAGATGAGGAAATGGAGGCAAAAAGGATTAAATGACTGGCCCAAGGTTAGCTATTAAGTGTCTGTGGCCAGATCTTAACTCAGGAAGATGAGTCTTCCTGACCACAAGCCTGGCACCTGGTACTCCATCTACTATGTCACCTAGCTGCTGCAGTTATGATTATAGTAAGGGAACTACCTACTTGTAAAGCTAGCCCTATATAAAGCACCTGGAGTTGTAGAGATGTTTGACCAGAGAGACTTTTTTGACATTCTCCAAATCTTGGCTTTTCACTCAATTAATTGTGAGGGATTTAAATGTCAGGAGAATATCTACCTGAATATACCTTTGCCAAATGGCCCTCGAGCACAGGCAATCTATGCTATAACACACAAGTAAATTAAGAAGTGGCTAATTTGATATATTAATTACCTACTTCATACCAGTTCTTAAAAAGGGGGGGGGGGGACAGTTCATCCAAGTTCTTCTATTTACTACCTCTACTTGCATAAGTACCTTTAACAACACTCAATGTTTTCTCATATGAAAAACAAGAAAGTGGGATTCTCTTCAGCTCTAAATCCTATGATATCTGAAAGGATAATGGCTAAATCCACACACAAAAAAATAAAGGAAAAAGTATGAATATAGTGCTGTGGTAGTGGTCTGACTCTGGGGATTAAGATCTGTTAGTGTGAGAACAGATTGGAAGAGGGAGTTGAAACCATGGAAAAAGAGTGGAGCATTTGACATCCTTGGGTAAAGAATATTAACACTCACATTTGTCTGTTAATACAAAGTCCAAATAAAAAAGGAATTCCCTATTGACAAATTTTACAAATGCTCCTGCTTACAGTTAATAAGCTCACTGCATACAGCCAAGAATGCTCTAGGGATTTCTCAATCAGATTCTGTTTTAAAATTCAAAACAGAGTAGCCAGGCATTTAAAAAAAATTTCCCATGCTGCTTCATTGATGTAAAAATCCACTGAAAGAAAAAAAACCCAAAGTTGTTCTACTGTTGCTTTTTAGCATGAAGATGAGAATCATGGAATACCATGACCTCAAATGGATCAGAATTGCAAGTGACATAAAGAACAATGGGAATGTGATCAACAATGACATGACCACAGAGTAGCATTAAAAGATCTAAGATATATGTGTGAACAAGGTGACTTATTCTTATTGCCAGAATGTGGTCCAACAGATAGACGATAAGTAATCCATGAAATATTAAAAAGAATCCAAAGAAGACCTACAGTGCTTTGAGTTTATCCTCTATAGAATAATCACAGAAATATGTATAGGATTTAGAGTTGGAAGGGGACCTCTGAGATAATTTACTCCAACACCTTCATTTTATATCTGAGAAAACTTGAGATGCAGGAAATTTAAATACTCAAGGCAGGACATTCAAAACCCAGGTTACATAATCCTTAAGTCTATGTTTTTACTACTACACCATGGACTGAATGGACAGGAAACCTCCAGGACAAGTGCATAAATACAGGTTATGATTGACACATATGGTGCAGAAGGGGAAAATCCTTCCTTGAAAGTTAAGGAATCTACTGATACTATTTATTTATTTATGTTCTTTACAAGTACTTTTGACAGAAAAAGGATATGAAATGAAAAAGGTATTTCTATACATAGAGAAAATTTGCTACAATTTATAATACTATTTTATAAATATCCAAACTAGATTAATATAAGAAATCATATCAATTTAGAGACTTCTATTTATACTAAAGTTCCACAAGACAATCTAAAATAAGTGCAAAAAAACTTTTCATTGCTAAAGTGAACTTGTGATCTTGTTTCTAATTTTAAATATTAATACTAGGGCATAAAAATTCTCATATCTTCTCATCACTATGGAAACCTCTTTTTAGCAATCAGTTGCCCATGTTTAAAGATACCAGTTTTCCTTTGCCACAGAAAATATTCATGCATTCCTATGATGATATAGAAATATACTAATTTGATCCACATAAGTTTCTAATATTCTTCAACATCACTTGAAGACAATGGAAGATTTAAAACCCATTTCCAATATTTATAAAAAGTCAATCATGTTATATGAAAAAAGTTAAATATGTTCTAAGGTTTGCAAAGCACTCAACATATGTCATTTTATCCTCACAGTTCTAAGGTCATTATAGGGATTATTTTTTCCAGTTTTATAGATGAATAACTAGATAAGTTATTCTATGTTTCATCTATCAAGTGTTAGATATAGGATTTTAACCTAGGTTTCTCCAGATAATTTTTTTTCATTCCACCATTCTTCTTTTCAACTTGACCCACTAAGGAAGAAAGGGATCTTACTCTATTGATAAAAAGGCTGTTTGTTCACTCAAAAATAACCTTGACGATCAGGGAAGTGACACTATAACATGCAAGTGAATTATATTCAAGTGAGGAAGGACTGTGCAAAGTCACCAATCTGCACCATCTAGCTGCCCATAAAATATGAAGTTCTGTTTCAGATGTGTTTTTGATGTTGACAGAATCTGGAAGTGTAGATATCCAACAGTGAACTGGGTTTCAGGGCAGAAATATAAATTAAGATATGCAGATTTGGCTAGGGTAGTTGATTTTATCACTAAAAATGTATAAAGTGAGAGAAAAGAAGGTTCATGACAGAGCCCTAGTGCTTAAGGAGTAGACTATGAATATTGTCCCAGCAATGGAGCAATTACTAGAAAATGGAGAACTCTAAACTGAGCAGTACTACTGAAACCAGGGGAAGAGAGAATATACTGGAGAATGCATTAGACACTATCAAACTACAGAGTTCAAGACAAAAAGAGGCCATTGAATTTAGCAATTATGAAATATCTATAGGGATGTGGAGGGGGGGGCTATATGTGGAGGATGGGACACTAATTTTTTTTATTTTAAATTTTTAATAATATTTTATTTTTCCAAATACATGTAAAGATAGTTTTCAACATTCACTTTTGTAGTATTGTGTTCAAAATTTTCCTCCCTCCTTTCCTTATTTCTTCCCTCTCCAACACAGCAAGTAATCTGATATAGGTTAAATATATGCAATTCTTTTAAACATATTTCCATATCTGTCATGTTGTACAAGAAAAATCAGATCCAAAGGGGAAAAAACATGAGAGAGAAAGAATCAAAAAAAGGTGAAAATACTATGTTTTGATCCATATTCAGTCCCATAGAACTATGGGATCTCTCTGGATGCGAATGGAATTTTCCAAACCAAGTCTAATGAAATTGATGGGACATTACTGAAAAGAGAACTTTAAATTATTTGAATAGTTAAATCAAAAGCCAGGCTGTCAGAAACAAGTGGGAAATGAAGAAGTCTGAGACATGCTTTTCCAGAATACTAGTTGTTAAAGAGACAAGACAGTGTTTGGTGGTTGTTTTTTTTTTTTTTTTGGGGGGGGGGTAGTAGGGTCAAAGGAACATCTTGTAAAGATGGGAGAGATATGGATTCATTTTTAGGCTGCAAAAAAGTAGATAAATTTATAGATTAGAGTGGGAGGATGGAATGGGATCAGTGACATGTGAGTGTGTGGAGGGGGCAACACAGAGGGGTGAAAAGGGTGGTATTAGCAAGAACTGATTAACTTTAGTTTCCACATACCTCTTGTTTTCCTTGTTATTTTCAATATCTAGTTCCCATAATTCTTTCCCCAATCTTGAATACTCCCATCTCCTTCCTTTTCCCCTAATCATAGACTGTTGAATGAAAGTGCAGAAAGTCAAAGCCAGGGTGACTGAGTTTACTGAAAATTAAGTTACACGATCTTAACTGGTGCTCACTGTGACAAACAACTTTTAACACTTCTCTAGTTAATTCACCACTCAAAATGACTCTTCCAAACCTTTACACCTTTCCTCAAATGGCTCCCTACTCTCCCTACCTCCTCAATTAAGAACTCTCTCATTTTTTACTAAAAAATATTTAGACATTTTGCTGAGAGATATTTCTCTCACATCACCCAGATGCTTCTTGCCACTATTTCCACCTTCACCTTTTTCCTCACATAGGTGAATTTTTCTTGCCAAGGAGAACTCTTAACTACACAAGTTATCCCATTCATCTAGTCTTTCAGTAGATTGTGTTCTCTATCATCTCCATTGTATCACTCATCTTCATTCTCCTCCTCCCTACTTAACTAGCTATTAACTTTCCCTTCCCTTTCTCAATCATTTATCCTATCATATTAACTTGTTTGGACAGTTATTTGCTTTTCTCTGCTTTTAGTATTAATAATAGTATCAATAATATTAGTATTAAGCAATAACTTATTGCCTAGAAATATCCCTATTTCTCCATCCTCAAAATATACTTATGTGGTCTGCCATTTGTATTATGTCCTTTATCTTCTCTGCTTTTTTTTTTTTTAAGGTGAAAATACAGGGGCAGCTAGGTGGCGCAGTGGTTAGAGCACCAGCCCTGAAGTCAGGAGGACCTGAGTTCAAATCTGGTCTCAGACACTTCCTAGCTGTGTGACCCTGGGCAAGTCACTTAACCCCAATTGCCTCAGCAAAAAGCAAAAAAAATAAAATAAAAAAAATAAATAAAAAAAAATAAAAAATAAAGGTGAAAATACTATGTGATCCACATTCAGTCCTCATAGTTCTCTCTCTGGATGTAGATGGCTCTTTCCATCACCAGTCTATTGGAATTGGCCTAACATTGTTGAAAAGAGCCAAGTCCAGAGTTGTTCATCACATTATTTAAACTGAGATCATTTAAAACAAAAGCCTCTATGTTCTTTGCTCATTTTAGTCTTAACTCTCTATAGTCTACCTTTCTGACTTCATCATTCAACTGAAACTCTCAGAAGTTTCCAATGATCTCAAAATGTTGGGCTCCCCCCTGCCTCATCCTCTTGACCTCTCCAAGGTCTGACACTCATCTTCTTGACATTCTTGTCTTTAGTTTCTATGAGACTATTTTATGATGCTTATCTTCCTATCTGACTGTTCTGTCAGTTTTCTTCACCCGGGGGTCATGCCTTCTAACAAAAGGTAACTCATAACTATCTTGGGCCTTCTCTTTTTCCTCTACATAATTTCACTTGGTGTTCCTACCAGCTCCAATGGATTAAATTACTTTTATCCAATGATTCTCAGATTTACTTATCTAGCTCCAGCCTCCTTCAATCTCTACCTGGATGTGGATCTAGTACTATAGATATCTTAAAACCAACACATTCAAAATGGAAATGATTCTCTATCCACCAAGCATTCCCCTATTCCACCATCCTTCTAGTCATCCACATATGCAAACTAGGCATCGTCCTCAATTCCTCACTCCCTTATTCCTATCTGCAGCCTGTTGGTAAGGACTGTCAAGTCTGTCTTTGTGTTATCTCTGGGAGGCTGCTGCCACCCTGGTGCAAACCTTTATCTCACTCCTGGTACTGCAAAAGTTCACTGGTTATTCTTCCTGCCTTGGTCTCTCCCAACTCCAGTCCATTTCACTAAGCAGTCAACAAGATCTTCAAGAGAAAATTTAAGGCCAACCAAGTCACTCCTCAATTCAATCACATCCAATAGCTCCCCATCATTTCCAGGTTTGAATATAAAACGCTTTCTGTTTAGCATTCAAAGCCCTTTGCATCTGGAATTCTCTTCCCTATCCAGTCTTCTCATGTCTTGTCCTCTTCTTCCACATTGCTCTGCCGTGTATTCTATGATCTGGTCACACTTACCTCCTTGTCATTCCACCGACCCTAACCACTCTGTTCAGTACGATAACAGCACCTAAAAGATAAACCAGGCACTTTCCTATACGCACAGTTAAGAGACCACTGAAAGAACATGAAAACAATATAATTTAACTTTCATTTGGACTCCACTCAATTCAAGGACTCGTACTACTGTAGTTTTGTATACTTATTTCAAAAAGGTAGATCACAATGTGACCTGATGGAGGGAATGACTACAGAATTTACACTTTGATCTGTTTTTTTTTTTCTTTTCTTCCTTTTTTTTTGCCTCATTTTCAGATGAATGCTACTGCTTTCATTTCCTCACATAATTCAATCCTTTGATGTTCTACGGTATTATTTTCAACTTTAATATTATTAAACCTTTGCCCTTAGAAGTTAAGACCTCTTAATCCTCAAATCCATGGCTTCTCACCCCTATCTTCTTTCCTCTATGCTACTATCTCTTTTCTCTGAGTTTTCAGAATGAGAAAATAATCTGAATCCTCCCTTTTACTAACCTTTTGATTCTCCACCATCCTTCCAATTTCTTGGGTTTGTAACCTCAATGTTATATTCAGTGTCCTCCAATCCTCTTAAGTACCCGCTCAATTACCAAAAATTACCATTGTTACTACTATAAGATCTTTTGCATCCATCATCATCATCTCTCTCTAATCATAAAGCTACCACCTTAGTTCAGACCCTCATCATGTCTCAGATAGCCTATGACAGATATTCTCATAGTGTCCTTTCCTTAAATCTTTTCTCTAACCTATTCTCCAAAGAGATTTGACCAAGACAGTTAACTTCCCCCGGCAGACTATAGTGCTTGGTTTCCTGTTGCCTCTAAAATAAAATAGAACCTCCTGTTTTGCCTTTAATGTCCTTCCTAACTTTTCTTTCCAGACTCAATCTGAATTATTTCTCTTTCCATATTCTACTCTATAGTCAAGCCAAAGTAAACTTCTGTATGTTCCTCAAACATAGTACTATAACTATTTCGGATCTCCATCCTTCTGCACATATAATTTGTGCCTAGAATGTACTGCCTTCCTCATCTTTCTCTCTCAGAATTCTTTATGTCCTTTAAAATTCCACTCAAGAACAATCTTGACATATCATCCAGACTGCTAGTAACATAACTATACTACGTTTACTAATTTTTAACAGAGCACTTATTATGCGTCAGACACTGCGCTAAACACTTCACAATTATTATCTCATCTGATCCTTACAACACTGGGAAGTATAAGTTATTATCCCCATTTTACACATGAAGAAGCAGAGAAGTCATTTGCTCAGGGTCGCACAGGTAAGTATCTGAGGCTCATTTGAATCCAATTCCTGACTCTGGGTTCAGCACTTTATCCGCTATGCCAACTAGAGCAATATTTAATATAAATGTGATTTATATTATGTATATAAGCATTTAATATTTCTATATGTTCATGTTTTTCTATTCTAATGGACTGTAAGATCTTTGAGAGCAAAGAAAGTTGGTGGTGGTTGTTTTTTTTTGTTTGTCTGTCCTCAGTATCTAGAGCAATGCCCATCACACAGCAAGCAATTAATAAATGCTTATTGACTGATGAGCTGGTCCTCTGTGTCCTTTCCATTTCCCTTCTGCCTACATGTGGGTACACTTCAAGGTTTCAACTTTGGCCCACTGTTCTTCCTTCTCTACCTCCTCTTCAAGATCTCATCTATTCACCTGGCTTCAAGATAGTACCTCAAATCTGATACTAGTAATCCATTAACCCCCGTCATTTATCAAATACTTCCACTTAAACATGTTAAGATTTGTGGTAACAGACTCAACAGTAATTTAATATTCCTTCCCATGTAGTTTTCCTTCCTTAATTTCAGATACCAATAAATAGTTATTCATCTAAATTTGGGGGAAAATGGAGATATATTTTATTTATTCTCATTAATCTCAACCATCAAGTCCTAGAGATGATTTTTCACCACAACATATTCTATTCACCTGTCCTTTTCTTGTAATCACACAAATTTAGTTTCAAATTACAACATATGCTTGAAATATTAGAAGAATTTCTTTAACTTCTCTCCCTAACTCAAGTATCCCCTAGAATCTATTTTAATGCATAGATGAATTCCTTAAGTTATCATTAAAGGCTCTAACAATCAAATCTTCTCTATTTCCTACTTCCCTCCACAAACCCTGCTTCAAACAGATTAGCATAGTTAGACATACCTTTAATGTTCCTCCTATTTTATCCATATCATTCTATCTGTATTGTTTTTTATACTTTTCTCCAATTACCTCCATTCAATTTGACCTTCAAAACCCAAAGTACTACCTCTGAAATATCAGTCTATTAATACTGCTACATTGTGTCTGGCACATAGAAAGCATTTAATAATAATTAATTAACAAAAAGCATTTGTTAAGTGACTGCTATATTCAAATATAAACTGTTTAACCTTAGGGGTCTTTTTTCCCCCATTTTAAACTTTTTTTTTTTTAAACATTGTCCTTTCCCAAGCAGTATCTTACACATATCAGGAAGTAATTGAATTCATTTGTTGATAGTCACTCCAATTATGTCAAGAGTAAAAATCCTTAAGAACTTGTTCACTATTAAATAAAAATTCATTAAAATATTGTGATTAATATGAGATGTCTACAAATAGGTATTTTTGATCATGTTTTCTTGAGAATTAGCTTCTCTCAAAGATGCATATTTATTATCATATTAAATGGCAATACCTTTAAAAATGTAATTTTAATGGGTTCTTTTCTGCTGTATTACTCGACCAAAACCCCTGAACTAGACAGTGTGTGTAAAGATCATTTTGTCCAACTCCCTGATTTTATAGCTTGGAAAACTGAGACCCAAAGACTTGAAAAAATTTGGTTGTTGACACTGTAACCTGCTAAGATTTAAAATCAGTCCTGACTCCGAAGTTAGCTGTCTTTCCTCATCTTTGGAGGAAGAAAGAATCATGTATAGTATCATACTTGTTATCAAACAGTAGTCCTTTGCTTTTTATCCGGTTAAGATGGTCCTCAGCAGGGGGGTCATTAACCACTAGTCCTCATCTGCTATTATTCTGGTCATTTCTGAACAGCTTCTCTCCTGGAGGCAAATGCAGATTCCCATGATCATTCCCTTAAGCATATGAAACAGTTTAATCCCCAGAGCATGCAGTTGTATGTTCTATGGTAAGATTCTTCTCCCATTTCAAAGCTCCCAAAACCCAGATTTCTTGCTTTCTTACTTGCTGTGTCTACGTCACCTCCTTCTATTCTCTATCCTCACACAGGTTAGCATTTTCCTTTTCCCCATGACTAAAACATATATATTGGTGCCAAATCATTAAAGATGTCTAATGCTAAGTTAAGCAGTTTTATCTTAATTTGAACAACAGGAAGTCAATGAAAGATCAAAAGAGACTTTTCAGATTAGTCTATAGGACAGAGGAAGTAGAGTGAAGGTAAGGCCAATTCTGTAAGAAGGATCCAAAGTTAATAATCTGTTCCCAACAGTTTAATATTGGTATCCTCTCCTTCAATCACTATCACCTCAAGCCTCCATGTTAATCTTCATGTACTGTTTTGTTCAAATTATCACTTTAAGCAAAAGAAATAAAACAACTGAGGATGAGTTATCACTTTAAGCAAAAGAAATAAAACAACTGAGGATGAGTGAATGGAAGGTAAAAATTAAGAGAAGAGGAAGCACTAATTTGAACTATTACATGAGTTAAAAGCAGATAGGAAGAGTTTGATAATATGGTTCAGTAGTACTCATGTAAATCGATATAGTAGGCATCTGGAGGATGGAGACTAGATGGAAAGAAAAGAGACTACACTGAACCAGTCAACCATCAACTGAAGGGATACAAGACCCAAGAATGAATGAGGTCATCTATAACCCCATCTATAACCATCTTAAACTGTGATTCTCAACTAATAAGATGTTTTGTAACTGAATGTGGGGCTTGTGAAATTATGATTTATTATCAGTAAGTGTTTGATTTGTATATCTGTTTTGTAAACCTGTACGACATGTAAATTCACATGTAAATTTTTAAAAAGTTAAAAAGCTCTGATCTAGAGAAGTGGAAGAGGCTGAAGGGCAATGCAACTGTGGGAAATATCCTATTTAGATCACAGGAAAAGGAGAAGCCAATAGAAACATAAAGGAAAGTTGGAGAGCTCTAAGAAAGAAGATATTGCAATGTCAAAGTGTAGGCAAGACAATTTCAAAGGCCTAGTGATACTCGTGAAAGGATAAGTTTGTTAAAGAATACAAAGTTTTTAAAATCTAGCTTAAAGAAGTTAATATAAATTGATCATCTCCACTTGATAATGTAATGTAAAACGTTCAGCCATTTTTGGTAGAACAATTTTCTCTTAAGACTAACCCTACACAAAGTTCAAATCATAGACTGATAGTATCACTGCTCTCTTTTGAAGTTTTCTTTTTTTTAATAAAAGCTATGATAAAAATAATCACCACTAAACATCATACTGATTAAAAATTAAACAGACATGAAAAGAACTATAAACTTATTTGCCAAATGTCTCCTTGGGAAATCAGGATAATATGTTTCTACATTAGTTCATTCTCAAAACCATTAAGCTTTAGAAACCAAAACATGACAATCATTTTACATCATGGGTCTCTCCAAGTGGTGAAATCCATTCCATGTCCCCACTATCACAAATGGCTAGAGGGTATATTCAGAAAGACAAAGTTTGCCTAGAATCTAATATTAAGACTTCTTACCATTCACTGATGTGAAATTACTTCCATGATTAAATCTTTACAAATCTAGGAATATCTTCAATTCCCAATTATGGTAAAAAAAAATTAAAGTGAAGTTCAGATGATTTAGAATTAAAAATAGATTTAGAGGTTATCCGATCTAATCTCCTCTTTTAAGAGACACTGAAGTGCCACCAAGCCCAAGTAAACTACCCAAGGATATGGAATTACTGAACAGGAGACAAAATCATCTGAACTTATTACTGTTCTCCATATTCATTATGTCAGACATTACCATTCCCTTTCCAATTCAATTCAACAGATATTACGAGACATTTACTATGCACAAGGTAATATGTAGGTGTTAGGGATACAAAAATAGAAAGCTTCTGCCCTCCAGGAATTTACTTTGGAGATACAAGTATACAGAGGAGCAAGCATAAAGCATTTTGAGGAAGAAAGCACTGATAATGCTGATTGCTCATCATTTCTTATAGCACAACAATATGCATCACAATCATGTACAAAAAACTTGTTCAGCTATTCCCCAATTGATGGACATCCCTTCTATTTCCAATTCTCACCATCACTAAAAGAGTGGCTAAAAATATTTTTGGGGACAGCGAAGGGGCACAGTGGATAGAGCACCAATCCCGAAATCAGGAGGACCAGAGTTCAAATCTGATCTCAGACATGTAAATTTCTAGCTGTGTGACCCTGGGCAAAGTCACGTAACCCCAACTGCCTCAGCAAAACAAAAAACAAAAAACAAAAAAACCACAAACACATTTTTGTACATATAGGTAGGTAGGATCTTTTTCTTTCTAAAAAAAAATCTTTTTGAAATACAGACCTAGTGGTGGGTATTGCTTAGTCAAAGAACATGCATGATTTTATAGCTCTTGTGGCATAGTTCCAAATTGTTCTACAGAATGGCTGAATCAGTATACAACTTCACCAACAGTGCATTAGTGTTTTAATTTCCCCACCTCCCCTTCAATGTATTAATTTTCTCGTTATGTTAGACAATCTGATAGGTGTGGAGTTGTAGCTCATTTCTCTAATAGTCATTTAGAGCATTTGTATATGACTGAAGCCAACAATTCTAACAAAGATTAGTTTTAAAATATTTAACATTCTTCATGGACCATGGAAATTGCATCTTCCGGTTGTTGCTTATGCTGCTTCCATTTAAAAGAACTCTGATCTGTATGGGTTTTGGAAGTTGCCATTTCCCTGACTTTTACATAGCTGTTTTAAATGTCTATTTTTTATCAAGTTTTTTTTTTTTTTTTTTTTTTTTTTTAAAGATACTGGAGTTGATGATCTAACATACTTGAGAACTGTGATTTCAAGAAAACCTTACATTTAAGACCTTACTAGATTTGGAACTATATTCAAAGAGCTATAAAACTGTGCCTACCTTTTGATTCATTAATACTACCACACCAGGTTTGTATTCCAAAGAAATCAAAGAAAAGGGAAAAGGATCTATTTTTGTACAAAATAGTATAATCTATATAGTACAAAATATAGCATAACATTGTATATGTGTGCATTTATGTATACATACATACACACATACGTATGGTAGCTCCTTTTATTATGACAGAATTGGAAATAGAGTGGATGCTCACTAATTGGGAAATGGTTGAACAAGTTGGTATATGATTGTGATGGAATATTATTGTATTTTTAAAAATGATGAGCAGAATGATTTTAGAAAAACCTGGTAAAACTTACATAAACTGATACAAGTGAAGTGAGCAGAACTAGAACACTATACACAATAACAGCAACATTGTATGATGACTACTGTGAAAAACTTAGCTATTGCAACAATGATCCGAGACAACTCTGAAGGACTTATGATGAAAATTGCAGTTCTTTTTCAGAAAAAAAACTAGTGAAGCCTGAAAGCAATTGGAAATACACTTTAAAAAAATTCTCTGTAATTTTCTTTCCGTTTCTTTTTTCTTTTTTTTTTTTGGTCAGGTCCTCCTGACTTCAGGGCTCTATTCACTGCGCCACCTAGCTGCCCCCATTAAAATTTTTTTAGCTCAATTCTCTCCCTCCTTCCTTACCCTTCTTTGAAAAGGCAAGGGGGGGGGGTGCAGCTGAGTTCAAATCTGGTCTCAGACACTTAACACTTCCTAGCTGTATGACCCTGGGCAAGTCACTGAACCCCAATTGCTTCAGCAAAAAAAAAAAAAAAAAAAATGAATGTTAAACATTTTATATGTGTTTAGGAAATATTTAATGAAATAAAAAATATATTATGAGAAAAGATATCTAACTAGAGATACAGATTAGTTTGGGATACTGTTTCTCCAATATCCACTCTAAATAGCTGGAGAAAGTTCATTAACTTTTTTCAGACAAACAGAACAATGGAAAGGTACTGAGAGCACTATTGTTTTGAGTTTCGGAATGAAGATTTAATATGTTCCTGAGAGCTCATAAGTCCTCCTGCTCCTTTTAACTGTCCAATCCTTAGCACTAGCTCTAGGTAGAAAACTTGTAGTTATAGGATCACAGATTTAGAAGGAACCCATAGATTTAAAAGGTTAGATTTCTTGACCTGGCACTCAAAGACCCTACACAAAATAGTACCAACCTATTTTTAAAATCTTACTGCCCTCATGCTTGAGCCAAACTGAATTTTTCTTTTAACTTTAATTTGATCTGGATCATTATTATGAACACTGATTACCATGCTATAATTGAGTAGCGACAATAAAGTAAAACAGTACAAAGTAAAATGACCACCAGAGATCCAACTGAACTTTGTTTTCCAACTCCAACATACTAAGGACAAACAAATTCTTAATACTATGTATGAAAGTTGCCTTTGTGATATTACACAGATTGTACACTCAGAGCACAGAGACAGTCTTAATTAAGCTTTCTATTTCTCCAGGGTTTCACACTCTACTACTCTGTATAATACCGTAGATATATTCACAAATATTTGTTAAACCAATGAAAAAGAACCGATTGACAAGAATCGGACACTAAACTAAGGGCTGGGGAAACTAATACAAAAATTAAATAGTCTCTTCTTTGGGAGTTTATATTTTAATAAAAATGAAAAATGGTTCTGGGGAATCTTCAAGTTATCAAGCTATTTAGGGCTACTTAGGTATTTCTACAATAAATAACCCCAAATTGTTGTTTCCCTCCCACCCACCCCCATTGCAACTCTGTCAAATGAGTTTGACAGTATTGGCTGATCTCAATGACATTATCAAAGACAGTTCAAGCTTTGTTAATTATGAAGAACAAAAGTGACTTTTTTTTTTTATCAATTCCATGCAAAAATTATAATCTATTCATTAGGTAACCAGTGCCAATTTTTTTTTTTTTTGGCTTTTTGTTGAGGCAATTGAGGTTAAGTGACTTGCCCAGGGTCACACAGCTAGGGAATGTTAAGTATCTGAGACCAGATTTGAACTCAGGTCCTCCTGAGTTGGTGTTCTATCCACTATGCCACCTAGCTGCCCCCCCAACCCCCAATATATCTTTGAAAGAGCTCTGATAGAAACACAAGTTTAAAACTAAACTGGGTGATCTTAGGCAAGCAGAAGAAATTTTTCCATAAGACTTCACATTTATAGATATCAGAAAGCTTCATTGCAGTTAGAAAAAATGATATATTTCAAAAATAATTTAATTAAAACAAATGCTACAAAAGGCTGAGAAACAAGACCAACTAAAAGTAACCAATTAGCAAATCTTTACATGATCAAAGCAGAATGCTAAGAAATCAAGACTACTTCTCTAAATATATCTTTTCAAGTACATATGAATGTTCATGAGTGATAAAAGTATTCCACAGTTAAGCATGATTCCTGATTATTTTAAAAAAAAATGATAGCTATCTTGTGCTTGAAAGGGTCCTGACGTGAGAATTCAGAAGAGGCCCAATTTCAAGTTCTGCAACAATATTTACTGGCTATATTAACCTTGACAAACAACTCTGAATTTCAGTTTTCTTATATACAAAATGAGGGCAATATTTGTATTGCGAAACTCACATGGTTATTTCTAGGAAAAAAAAAAAACTAAACCTTAACACTATAAAATCAAATCGTTCACAAGTGAATTTTAATTTTACTTGTGTCTAGAACAAACTGAATAAAGGTTAGGCAAACCAGTGCTCAATTCCCAAAGCTTTCCAGTCTCCTTAACTTCTATTCAACAGTCTCAACTCTCAACCATTCTTATTAAGCCTTGCTGCCCATTCTAACCAAGATCACAGCCACTTATGCTGACCTGTTACAATGGTGAACTTCATTTTGACTATAAAACAATCAACAAGTAGAGCTCACAACAGTAACTATGACAATAATCAAACAGCATAGGACAAAGGGAAGAGGAACAAAAACAATAATTAGGAAAAGCATAATCTGAAAACATCTATTTCTGAATTCTACTAATCTGGAAATCTGAATTGATGAGCACAAATCTGCAATGTTATTTTCTGAGAGAAACCCTCTAATATATAAGTAATTTTATTATTTTTTATTCTAACTTCTATAGGACAAAAAATGTGTTATTTTAAACAAAATATGTTCAAACATGAATGATTTTTTTTTTTTGGTCACTTAGGTCTTAACAGAAAAATTTAAAGCTTCTATTTTATTGACGAGTACAACACGTTTGTACCAAGAGCTTATTTTTACTAGTGTTTTAAAAAACTAAAGCATAATTTTTTGGGGGGGATATTATTCAATTCTACTTACAAAAATTCTTAACTAGAAAGATGATTTCTATTTCCCTAAACATAATGTGTCAACTCAATAATATTAAAAACAATGATTCTTACTTTACTTGACTTATTTTACACATTTGGGCCATCTCATGCCATTCAATATTTTTAAGGGTTCTAAATTGCATGGTTTTCTATTATGACTTTTTCCAGTCAACAATATAATTTTGCCATAGGGTTAAGGGAATTACAGGAATACTGTTTTATAGTTTTATCTCAAATTTCAAAGCAGGGGAAGAAGAGAATTGATCTTATATATGAAAACCACCTATAAGTAAAGAATGATTCAATATTGAGAAATTGAATAATAGCAATCATTAATATTCATTAGCTCAAATTTTTCTTTTTAAAAAAATTACAAGTTAGTTTTACAAAGCATGATTTCTTGAATATAATTTTGAATTCTAACATCGATCCTTCCATGTTAAGATTCCTTTGTCTTCTTCAAACTTTTGGCTTCCACAAACCAAAACAAATATGAATAAGGTCTTCATAACAGCATGGCCACTTACTCATCATACTTGATATAATAAACAACATCTTCACTGTTCACAGAATGAGAGTGAGATGTGGAAGGTGCACTGTCCAACTTATTTGTGTTGCCTCTGGAATGATCATGATTTAAATTTCCATTAGTCCTTTTGCCACTCTTTGCTTTAGCTTTGCCACTTTTAAGTTGTTTTCTTTCTGGGGACACACTCTTTATGTGTGCTTCAAACCAAGAGCCAAGAGAATCATCTCGAGCGTCCACCAATTCATTTATCTGAAAAACAAGTTTTAAAAAAGCATTCATGAACATTTTAAACAATAATGCGCTTGTAGAATTAAAGTTAACATACTTAACTTTTTCCAAAGAACTTTGGACAATAAGAAATAATTGTATAACATTCTGTTATTAAAATAAATTAAAAAAAATTTCACTTTTATTTTTCCAGAGCATATAACTAAATTATTTTCAAAGAACAAGAAAAACAAAGAAAGATTAATAATATGGTTTAGAAATTTAGTTTTTAACTCATATTGTCAAGATTTGCTAAGTTTCCCTAACAGTTGTATAAAATGAGAAAAATATCCAAGATATTCCTAGATAATCCATCATATCTTGGTGTTACAACATATCTTGAAGATATGATAGCATAAAAGAGAGGGGTAATAAAACAATAGTTTCTCTTTATAAAAATAATAACAAAAAAGCATTAAGTAGCTGGGTATTAAAATAATGCTAGACAATTTTTCTTCCTAAGAAATTATAAAATCTTAGAGAAACAAAAGGAAATATGAATAATGGAGTCCCATAGTTTGATTCCTAACTAAAATAAGAAAAACTGATTTTGAAACCATATACTGATTTAATGAAATCCCCTAGTATTATTTAATAAAAATTACCAATATAGAATTGACCATATTACACAATGAAATTCTTTCAGCAGAAAGAACTTACATTAGGTAAGGTATGTAAAATGTTGTCTACATGATAAATAAATATATGTCAAGCTATCACTATTATTAATGAGGCAAAAATAAAAATGTAATGATGGCTTATTTACCTTTCAAAAAGACAAAAGTTATCAAAAATATATGGATCAGAAAAATTGATCTCAGAAGGTTTATTTTTTTTTTATTACTACTATCATCTTATTTTCATCTTCTCATTGTTCAAGTACAGTCCTGGAATAATGAGCGACATAACATTTATTAAGAAATTTACTTTTATGGAAGGCAATTGCAAAATAGAAATTTCCCCTACTTTGAATCCCCTACTAAATTTGCTAACAATGAGAGCTTTACAGAAGTGTAGTAAGCTCCTTTAGGGGTGGGGAGAGGAGATCCTCAATAAAGAACGACTTTAGGCAAAGAGTGATTCGGTTACAATGAGAACTTTTTTCAGATTTGGATTGATTATAGGACTTTTGAGGTATGTATCAGCTCTGAAAATGTGTTTCTAAGAAAATTACTTTGTTATTTTTAAACACTGAGAAACTTACTAAGTTTTTCATTTCAAATGAAGATTTGGGG
>JAJPUD010005580.1:0-71836 GCA_023553655.1 Myrmecobius fasciatus
TAATTTTTTTCTGGCCACTAAACTTTAAAGGCCCAAAATGCAGTTTTTAGCCTGTGCTCTATTGTTGACAAAGTAGTTTTTCAGCCTTCATAGATACCTAAGTTCAGCACAAAGTATGTAGTGGTGAAATTCATGCCATAAAAAATATGGCGATATGTTTTCAGGATGGTACAGTAATCCAATTGCCTATCCCCTCTAAAAGTTGCCAATATGTAGGGTATCTTCTGAAATTACTTTAACAATTTTCATTGACATCACCTGCTAAATATATTTATCTTTCTAAATATCAGCTTAATTTTCTCTTTTGTTATAACTCTTGCTTCCTGTGAGTGGAAGTTTTACATGAACATGGGAGGAAGAGATCTTTAACCCACTAGCAGGTTTCAGGACAGCTGAAACCCATTCAAACAAAATACAACAGAAGAAAAGCCCTGACCATCTGTGGCATCATGGTACAGTAAGATGATGTGAATTGAAAGGATAGGGCATCCTTGCCAGTTAAATTCAAATCTGAGCTGCTTTCACACCAGTGATTCCATCTTGATGGTGATTTCTTAACTTGTATTGGCAACAAATGACTTACATCTAAGTAAGCAGGTTTATAACATGATGCCAAAGGGTATCTTTGATTTCAACTTTAAAGCATGCGCTTAATTTACTTGATTTTTGTATTAGCAAATAAAAGTACAGCCTGGGTTCAAAAGAGAAGAATTCATATAAAGGAGGTTGTAAAGGGGGTGAACTTAGCATAACCTATGAGAAAAAGGTTTGTCTTTAGAAGAAGTTGAATGTCTGCATACCCACCACCTAGAAGTTGTGTCTGTTTTTCAAGTCTTTTGAGAGGTGATCATGCTGTAGTAGATGTGATCCTGCTTCCATAAGAGAAAGCTGTGCTATCCATTTTTATTTCCTAAATTATTGTGATTCAGAGTGGTTTTGCTAAGGAAATTTAAGCACACTCAGCATATACATCAAAAAGGAAAACAAAAAATTCCAAGAGAGAGCAAGCATAATGACTGTGGAATCACTATGTGATAACTACAGGTAAACTCACCTAGTCAAACATATGTACACCAGTGTTTTGATTCCTTAAATTACTATCCTTTTTCCCTTAGCCCACCCTTTCGATCCCTCCCTCCCCTCCCCCCAATGTATCTGCTCTCCTTCTTTCATCAGAGATGGTTAGAGACTGTTGACTCTGCAACATCAGGTATATGTGCTTTAGAAAAATACAAGGAGAGAAACCTCTGAATGTCCACTACAGCAGTTGCCTTCCTGTGCTGAAAAGTGGGCCATCTCTGGGACTTTTTTTTCTTTTGTCTATTTGCCTCTGAGGGTCTCTGAAAACCTTCCTTTCTTCCATCGTTTCTTTCTTATTTATTTCCTTTCTCTTTTTCTTCCTTCCTTTCTTTCTCTTTCTCTTTGTTCCCTTCCCTTTTCTTTTTCTTCCCTTCCCCTTCCTTCCTTCCTTCCTTCCTTCCTTCCTTCCTTCCTTCCTTCCTTCCTTCTTTCCTTCCTTCCTTCCTTCCTTCTTTCTTTTTCTTTCTTCCTTCCTTCCTTTCTTCCTTCCTTTCTTTCCTCCTTCTCTCCCTCCTTTCCTCCCTTCCTTCTTTTCTTCCTTCCTTCCTTCCTTTTTTTGTTTTTGGTTTTTTTTTTTCACTGTCCTGACGTCCCCTGGTACATCCAGGATCTCACAAAGGATTTGCAAGGGATTTTTTAGATCGCTTGATCATACTGGGGTGAAACTCAGTGTGACGTCGGGCATGCTTGGTCAGATGGTCACTCCTCATGAAGCGCTTTTCACACAGCGGACACCGGAACTGCTTTTCACCAGTGTGGGTTCTGTAGTGGCGGGTCAGCTCGTCTGAGCGGGAGAACTTTTTAAGGCAGTCCGGCCATGTGCAAGGAAAGGGTCGCTCACCTAGGAGAATGGAATCAAGACAGCATGAATTTTTAAAAAATATATATTTTTAAAAGTTACAGGAAAATAGACCTAGAGCTGGAAGGGACCTTAGTAGTCATCTAGTCTAACTCCCTCATTTTACAGATGAGGAAACTGAGACAGAGGTTAAGTGACTTGCCCAAATCACAAAGGTAGTAAGCATCAGAGGCAGCATATAAATCCAGGTCTTCTGATACTAGAGTAAATATTCTTTCTCCTGTACCACACTGCCTTCCATAAATCCACATGTGTTCAATGCCGTGGTCAAATAACATCAAGTTGGGGAAAATAATGATGTGTAATAGTACCTTATATTCATATGGCATTTTACTAATTACAAAGGGCTTTTTACAAATTATTAAATGCTTTCAAAGAGATTCTCTTATTTGAACCTCATACCATCTCTGAGGTAGGGTGAACAATTATAATTATCTCCACTTTACAAATGGGAAAACTAAGACTCAGGACTTACTTGACTAAGGCCATATATAGAAAGTAGTAGAACTAGAACTCCAATCTGACATGTTCCCTTTCCCTCCAGCTTTCTGAAGCTTGATAAATTGTTCAGAGTGTAATTATGTTCTATGCAAATAGAAATGATATTTAGCACTTTTCCCTGGTCACACAAAATCTTGGAGATTAGAGGAACTCTTTTTTTCTTCATGTTCAGAACATAATGGCCACTGATTGGTTTGATTTGGGGTTTTTTGTTTTTGTTTGTTTTGTTTTATAGCCAATGAGAGCCTAAAATTGCAGCCCTAAACCATATTTCATAGTCATGAAATCTTAAAAGTTGGAATAGACCTTATGGATCATCTGATCCAGATTACCACCTACTGCAAGAATCCTTCTCCCAATCTAATAATAATAGCCAACATTTATATAGTGCCTTAAAGTTTGTAAAGTACTTTACAAATATAGTATCACTTTTATTCTCACAACTACCCTGGAAAGTAGGTGTGATTATCTCCATTTTACAGATAAGGAAACTAAGGAGTTAAATGACATTCCCAGGATCACAGAATTAGGTAATATCTGAGACTGGATTTGGACTCAGGTCTTTCAGACTCCAGATAAGCACTCTATCCACCCCACCATTAAGCTGCCTATTAGGCATATGTCTACCAAAAACCTTGTGATTGAACAGTTAGTAGAGATGAGGATTGCACTACTTATTGGGACAGTGCATCCACTGGTAACCTGTTCCAACCATTAGAAAAATTTTTTTTTCTTATATTGAGCCAAAATCTGCCTTGCTGTAACTTGTGCCCCTTGATTCTAATTCTGTCCCCTAAAACAACTCAAAGGAGGATCTTTTCCCCTCTTTCATATGACAACTTTTTCATTTTCTGTCTTTTGGGGTCAATACCCTAGCTCCTTTAACTATTTCCCATCAAATTTAATTTCTAGACTCTTCATTAACTAGTTGCCTTTCTCTGGGTACACTGTGGCTTTTCATGGTCCTTCTTAAAAAATGTGCTGTCCAGAATGGAAAAAAAAAAACAAAACTATCCCTGATGTGATCTGACCAATCTGTGAGATTAACTCCAGCATTAGGAGGTGCATACATATTTGAGAAGGTCTCCTCCCCCATCAAAACAAAGAGGCCAAAGGAATTTTTAATAGAAGAAAAATTTGCCCCCCTTCCCTTTCATGAGGGATTTCTCCTCACCTGCCTGCCTACTCCTCATGTCTTTCCAAACATGATCAAAAGTGCCACTGATGGGAGATTTTACATACACAGACCCTTCTCCACTGAACTTCCTAGAGACTCCTTTGGTAGGTGCAAGGAGTGACTATTTTTCTCACTCGCATCCTCACCTTCCTGGAGCCCAGAGAGACTCACAGAGGCTGGGAGCTGTCCAGCGTGGTGCATCTGAGTCATCCCACAATCTTTTTCCTCAGATTCTCTAACCTGTGCCAATGAGATGCAGAAATAAGGATAATAAATAATTCTATCACTTTAGGGGCATGCTATAATTAACTACATGCTCCCCTCTCCCATTACTGAGAGACATTAACCATAAGGAATATTGGCTTGCTCTCATCCAGACTAAAAGGCCAGACTTGGATATAATAACTAACTCCACACAAGATTGGGACATCTTTTTATAGTTGCAAATCAGCCAGAGCACATTCCAAACCAAAAAGCTATGGCACTAAAAATCAACCATAATAAACCTTTTAAATCTGGAGTTCTGTATGTGAAGTTCTGTATATGGATTAGATATGAACATTCAAAAGCAATGAATGAAAATTAATGACTTAAAAGGCATATATTAATTGCTTACCATATGCCAAACACTAGGCTACATGCTGAAGATACAAATATAAAAACAAAGACAGTCATGGGATCCTTAAAGTATTCATAATAAACAAGGTTTAAAATAGCTCATATCTTTTGTAAACTTCAGAAGATTAATCTTATACTGTATCTTAATATAGAAATGTTGAGCTCAAAAGTACTAGATTACCCTGTGCTCCTTGAAGGCAGAGATTAGGTCAAATATTTCTTTGTAACTCTTCCTCATCCTTCTTCCACACCCTTCCATAGAGCCTAGAAGGGCTGAGTACATATAAGGTGTTCAATAAATATTTGTCTATTCTAAAATTGAATTAAACAGGATGTTGCCCACTCAGGGTGAGCAAAGGATTTAATTGTGTCCCACTACCAATCTACTCTATATTCAATGGATTGCTACAAATAAATCTTCAACTTATTATAATTTCATCTTGAGACCAAAGATAAAGATTCTTGGCATACAGAAACAGAAGCATTTTAACAAGGCTAATTTAAAGATTTATAAAGGACATATTATTCCAAACTTATTATTAGGAAGACAACTATTTTAAACGTATGTTAGGAAGACAGCTTTCCAGTAGTGATATCCACTAGAAAATTCCCATGAGCTGGAAACAGGTATATGAACGAGAATAGAGATGTTCCATAAAGACTTATAGTCAAAAGCCAATCAACTAGTTATGAAATTTTGTTTAAAATTTCAGGACTTTTTCTTTTTTATTTTTTTTTGCTAAGGCAATTGGGGTTAAGTGACTTGCCCTGAATCACACAGCTAGGAAGTGTTAAGTGTCTGAGACCAGATTTGAACTCAGGTCTATCCTGCTTTCAGGGCTGGTGCTCTATCCACTGCACCATCTTAGCTGCCCCTAGGACTTTTTCTCTAACAGGTGTAATTTCATGTTTTTTGTTTTTCTAAATTCAATAGCTTCTCAAACAGCCACTGTCACTGAATCATATCCCCTATGTTTAAAGCATATGGCAGAGCAGAAACCCACAGAGCCATGAAGGCCACCAACATCTTCTGCTAGGCTTCTTTGGAAAAGAATATCTCATAAATTTCTTCCTCCCCCTGCAGTCACAAAGCTGATTTTCAGTGCACTGAAAATAACAAAAACAAAAACAACATACCTAAATTCCCAAAAGATATCTTAGAGAAAATGGTATTGAATGTTTATCCATCTTCTAGTACCTTTTAATAAGAATAATTTTGATGCACATGCCTAATCTAGCAAACAAACATTCCTTTTTCATTTAAAGACCAATTGTTTCATTCCTCTAAAAAGTGAAAAAAGTTTGCGAATCCTATTACATAATTAAAACAATACTAAACAATATAATATGAAAAGAAATAAGGCATGTTATTATTACCAATAAGTTCCCTTGTATTTTAGGCCTTGGAAAACTAAAGAAGGCAGAAGAGGGTTAGGATGTCATGGAATTCTTAGAATCATAGACTATTAGCACTTAGAAAAGGGTATCGGAGAACACTGTCATGATACAGATGAGGAAATTGAGGGTCAGAGAAATCAAATTATTTGTCCAATATTAAAAGCCACTTATTAGACCCAGGGATTAGAACTCAATCTTCTCACTCTCAGATAAACTCAAAAGGAAAATATTAAACATTTCTAGCACTGAAAGCATTTTTTAAGAGGGGACAATCATATACTAGTGAAACTGATAAAGCAATTTATACTGTCTTCTGTAATATTAATAATTTATATCAGAATCAGAAATCTTCCTTTTGAAAAAGTTGAACGCCTGTAAACATTTTAGGTCAATAAAATCAAGAAAATGCACCTATATCCTATAAACACACTCAATTATATAGAAAATACTATTGGATAACATAACAGGCATTCTGAACTTTCACTGTTTACAAACTGTTCTATTTCCATATTGAATTAAAATTCTCTGACAAATACTGGTCAGAAGGAGAAAAAAACTTCATGGTTTTTGTTTTTGTTTTTTTTTTTTTTACAGTTATCTTTTCCCCAGGGTTCTCCTTTGGTCATGGAGAGAACTTATTGAGAAAATGAGCAAAATGGAAAGAGGAAGAAAGAGAAGCAAGTAAGTCTCAGGTTTCCCTTAGAAAGTTCAAACTAGAAGAGGTATTCTTTTTCTGGATAAGGATTTTCCCAAAGTCCTGAAAGAGAAATGACTCATTCACTAAAGTCTACAATAAGAATGCTCCATGGTGAGGGGAAGACCTCAAACCCTGCCCTTTTGGGGGTGTTGTCATGGGCAAGTCACTTCACCTGAGTGCCGTAGGTAAAATTCTGTAAGGTGAAGAAATGATGTTAATCTTTATTGGCAGAGGGAGTTTTCTCACATTTGTATCTTATTCTCTATCTCCAAAGCTTCATCAATGTAGTGAAGGGAATGTTACTTTCTTAGAGTCTATGTCAGCAGAATTCAAGCCCTAGAAGGCCCTACCAATCTAGAAAAGTATCTAGTATTGTCCAGGAATGGCCTAGGTATGAGGCCAGTTAAGTTTGCAGTTTATAATCAGAAGATTGACCACAAGGGCCAGATTTATAGCTGGGAGGGCTCATTTTTCATATGAAGAAATAGGCACAGAGAAACTGACAGATGTGGAGTATGAATTCATGTCTTTAGAATTTCAAATCCAAGAGACTTGCATGAACTGATGCTGAGTGAAACGAGCAGAACCAGGAGACCATTATTCACAGCAACAACAGTATTACATGATGATCAATTCTGAGGTCCATGGCTCTCTGCAACAAAGAATTGTCTCAAACCAGTTCCAATTGTTCACTGAAGAAAACCATATACACCCAGAGAGAGGGATATGAAATATGGACCACAACGTAACATTTTCATGCTCTCTATTGATGTTTGCTTGCATTGGGTTTCCTTTCTCAGATATTTTTTGTTCATGTAGATATGATTGTTCTTGCACAGAAAGATAAGTATGGAAATATGTATACATATATTCGACTTGTCAAGTATTTTAATATAATTAACATGTAGTGGACTTCCTGCCATCTAGGGGAGGGGAGGGGACTGGGGGGGAAATTTATAACGGAAAGCTTTGTAAGGATCAATGTTGAGGAACTATCCATACATATGTTATGCAAATAAAAAGCTTTAATTAAAAAAAAAAAAGAATTTCAAATCCAAGATTTTTCCCACTGCACCACGCTACTTAATGATTTTAATGATTCTGGGGAGGTCACAGAGGGGTGAAGGAATTCAGATCTGCATGGACAGTTATGGATCCACAATAACAAACTCATGGACCTTTAAAGTATTGATAGATCACTAGAATACTTCCTAATCTCTACTATTTCACATGTCATGTTTCCTTAACTAGGATCACTATCTCTATCTCTGTCTCTGAGTGCCTCAGCTTTAATGAATCAGAATGTATTATCTATAATTTATCATATTGTTTAAATCTTAATTTTTTTCCCTGAGGCAATTGGGATCAAGTGACTTGCCCACAGTCACACAGCCAGGAAATGTTTAGTGTCTGAGGCCAGACTTGAACTCAGGTCCTCCTGACTTTAGGGCTGGTGCTCTATCCACTGTGTCACCTAGCTGCCCCTAAATATAACTTAAAACAAAATGTTATCTCAGTAACTCTCCAGGAATGCTACAGGTGGTTTCTATGAATTCTGGGTTCTCCCCATTACTGGATTCACCTAAAACATTCTTTTTCTACATCTACTCAAAGTCTACTCAAGTTCATGTTATATTCTGGCTTTACCCAAATTTTATTGAATGTTTACATTTTCAAATATCCATTTCAATTTGACTTGTTTTCAAGTTGCCCTCTGGGCAAAATTGCTTAATTCTGTATCTTTGGTTCCTGCACAGATCTTAGTCTACAATAATGAAGCTTAGAGTAAAGGTGAGGCACATCTCCTTTTTGGCTTGCTCTCCTCTACCAAACAACTTAATAAATTTCTTTCTAAAATTATTTAGATTTTGAGGTTTATTCTTGCAAACATCAGTTTTTGCTTTAGTGTGCCCAGGCCTCTACATCCTAAGCCCTGCTACCATGCTTTTGTAGTGCCCATGCCTCCCCTTTTTCTAGCTTCCCTTTATGCATAGTTTTCCCCCTTTATAATGAAAGCTTTTTTAGGGACAGGCACTCTCTTGTTTATATTTGTATCCCTAATGGTTAGTATGATGCCTGGCACATAGTCAACACTTAATAAATGCTCACTCAGTCATTTGTATCCAGAGAGAGAATAACAACAAAGTATTTTCACTGTTTTTGTTGTTTGCTTGCATATTTTCTCATTTTTTCCCTTCTTGAGCTGATTTTTTTTTTTTTCTTTTTGTGATCACACAGCTAGGAAGTGTTAAGTGTCTGAGACCAGATCTGAACACAGGTTCTCCTGACTTCAGAGCTGGTGCTCTATCCACTGTGCCAACCTAGCTGCCCCTGATCTGATTTTTCTTGTGCAGCATATTTATGGAAATACATATAGAAGAATTATACATATTTAGCATATATTGCATTACCTGCTGGTTAGGGAAGAGGAGAGGGGAAGGGAGGGAAAAATTTTGGAACACAAGGTAAGGGTGAATGTTGAAAATTATCTATGCATAAGTTTTTGGGTTTTTTTTTAATTTTTTTTTCTTTTTTTTAAATTTTATTTTATTTGCAAAACATATGTATGGGTAATTCTTCAACATTAACCCTTACATAGCTTTCTGTTACAGATTTTTCCCCCCAACTCGTACTCCTCCCCTAGATGGCAGGATATCCACTATGTGTTAATTATGTTAAAATATTTGGCAAATCAAATATATGTAAACATTTTCCCACACTTATTGTTGTGCAAGAAAAATCGTATCTACACAGAAGACGTATCAGATAAAGGAAACACAATGCAAGCAAACATCAATAGAGAGCATGAAAATGTTATGTTGTCCACATTTCACATCCCTCTCTCTAGGTGTATATGGCTTTCTTCACTGAACAATTGGAAGTGGTTTGAAACATTTCATTGTTGAAGAGAGCCATGTCCATCAGAATTGATCATCATATAGTCTTGTTGTTTATGCATATGTTTTGAAAATAAAAAACTTTAATAAAAAATGCTCACTCATTAACTCCATGCCACTTAATGATTATAATGATTCTGGGGAGGTCACAGAGGGATAAAGGAATTGAGATTTGCATTGATGGTTATGGATTCACAAAAACAAATTCATGGACCCATGAAGTACTGATATGTAACTGGAAAATGTAATGGGAATACTTCCCAAACTCTACATGTTATGTCTCCTTAACTAGGATCACCTTCTCTATCTCTGTCCCTGAGGGAGGGACAGAGCTTTAATAGGTCAGAATGTATCATTTATTATACTGTTTAAATCTAACTTTATGTGATTAGAGATTGTTTGTACCCAGAATATTGCCTAACCTCAGGAATGTCACAGTTGGTTACTAGGAATTCTCTCTCTGTCTGTGTCTATGTATGTCTTTCTCATCTATCTGTCTTAAGTGTACTTTCCATTTGGTTATGGCAGAATGGTTTTGCCCTCTAATATTAGTTGAACGCAACTTCTCCTAGATTTAGTGCATGCAATTTCCTTTTTTCCTACCCACTTCTTCCTCTTCCTTTTATATTTCTACCTGCAAAAGAGAAACCCTTTCACCCTTGAGTTGCCAAGATGGCCGTGCCAGCATTGTTGGTCATGGAGAGAACTTATTCAGAAAATGAGCAAAATGGAAAGAGGAAGAAAGAGAAGCAAGTCAGTCTTAGAGAAGTATATAAGCTCAAAAGTTTTTGTCTATGGGGCTGCTCCTTTACAAACAGCTTTGTAGGTGCCCTAAGCTATTGAGACAGCTTATGGACCTGAGAATAGAAAAATAGTGATCCATTGATTCTGGAATTTTTCTAAAAGAAATAATTATTTGCAGATAAAAATTTCAAGAAGTCAGTGACTTAGTTTTCTTACCTATAACATAAAGATTTAGTAGGGCAAACCAGCAACTACTTATATGTTTGTTTGTTTGTTTTTTTTGCTGAGGCAATTGGGGTTAAGTGACTTGCCCAGGGTCACACAGCTAGGGAATGTTAAGTGTCTGAGATCAGATTCGAACTCGGGTCCTCCCATCTTCAGGGCTGGTGCTCTATCCGCTGTGCCATTTGGCTGCCCCATAAGTAGTTCTTTAATGAGGATTCTGGACTTAGAGCTGGAAGGGATCTCAGAGACAATTTAGTCCAACTCTTTCATTTTACAGATGAGGAAACCTGAAGCCCACAAAGGCTCTTAATTGTCCAAAGTCACATAGGGATAGGCATCAGAAGCAAAAATATGAATTCAGGTCCTCTTATTCCAGAGCCAGGACTTTTCCCAGTGTATCAAGCTGCCACTCTCCCTTATCCCAGTTTTGGAAGTCTAGGAAGGAATATATATGACATTCCCTCTCTAACATGTTCTAGCATGTCAACATCCTATCACTCAATTCTACTACCTGTTATAACCATAAATGTGCCTCGTGGTGCCAGACCTAGCAGTTATTGGCAGTGGAGGGTGTGTGTGTGTGTGTGTGTGTGTGTGTGTGTGTGTATAGTGTTGTTGTAGTAGTAATAATTTTTAAAATTAGACACAAGTATGTATACATACACACAAATGCATATACATGTATGCATACACACATAACACAAATCTATGCATGAATCTGGTGGTACACATACACAAGTGGTATTATATATGTGTATATGTATATGCAATAGGTACACATAACTATATATACACAGACATATATATGTATGTATAAATCTTGTGGTACATACACAATTGTGTATATGGAGGGAATGTCCCTTTTCATAGTATGTGTATATACATACATATATATGTATATATATATATGTATATATATATATTTCCACACACACACACACACACACACACACATACCTAATTGCCAGCTTGGATCCTAGAAATCTATCTTCCTTGGGAATGGAATAAGAACCATAATGGAATACCCTAAACATAAAACTGGCATTTAAAGTTGCAATAATTTAATTCTTTGTAGTTACATCTCCGACATCTGGCATAATGCTTGCCACTTATTACCTATTAATTGACTGATAGATGAAGCAGTATCTGAATTAGGAAATTCCTGAAATAATAGGGCTGGAGAACTACCAGAGAACTGGAGTTTAATTTAAGAAGCTCAGTTTGTGGGAGAACTGGTGTTAAGGGACTCTTGGCAAGGAATCATGGCAGCCTTGTTTGCAGGGTAGAAGAGGGAAAACTTAAGACATTAGTTGAAGGTAAAGGTCAATAGTAGAAAGCTTTTCATTAATAAGGGAAGATGTAAATTTGCCTTTGGCAAGCCAATTAGGTCTAAGAGAACAGATTAAAGCATCACAGTTCTAGAGTAGAAAGAATTTAAAGGTAATCTGATTCAACAACTTTATTTTAAGAAAGAGGTAACTGAGGCTCAGGAAAGTTAAATCCTGCCCTAGGGAACTTAGACAGTACTTAATATATGGCTCTCATTTTACAAATGAGGAATCTAAAGCCTAGAAAACTAAAGGAATATGTCCTATAGTAGGAAGTAACTACTTGGACTTGGGCAGAAAACCCACAAAAACCATCTGAAAGTACTTGTTGAAAATAAGCTCTCATGAGCTTGAGGCTGCCATCCATACCCACAGCTACAATCAGTAGAATAGATTCTGAAAAGATTGAGAAAACAAGTGCCATACAACCAAAATCTACATTAAGAAAGGCAGGACTAGAGCTAACATTCTGCCCAAAGAGATACGACCAGCTGGTCTCAATAAGATCAAAAGGAAAAGTTTAACCAGGGTACAACAGAAGGACTATGAAAAAGTTGGGCTAAATTCCCCACATATTTGCAAATATGACAAAGCTGAACAGTTAGAAATTCTGTAATAACCTCATCATCTGTTTATTATTTATACCATTCTCCACCCTGCCCCCCAAACTTTTTTCCCTCAAAGAAAAAAAGCACTGAGTCATCTACTTGAGTTCCAAAGCTATCTCTTCCATTTGCTTTCTAGTGACCTTGGAAAAATCACAATTTCTCTGGGCCTCCATTTATCTACAAAATGGGGGAGGTTTGATTAGATGGCCTCTCAAATCTCGGGATCTAGACATGTGAGTTTACTGACTGAAAGGAGGGTTGGATGCCCTTTTCAGGAAGCAAGTCTCAGGAGAAGAAAGGTGCTCCTCTCAGAAACTATCCTCTCTTGAAAGCTGAGTAGCTACAGAGGAGGAGAGCTGGTCATGAGAAATCAACAGAAGTGTGTGTATGTGTAGAGGGCCTTCATCTTGTTCCAACTCTATTCTTTGTTACAGTTGAGGAAAACCAAGGCCCACAGAGAGTAAGTGACTTGCCCACAATCACACAGTTATGTCAAAGTTAGGATTTGAACTCAGGTAGGTCTCATGATTCCAAGTTAAGCAAGACAGTATAACACTCTTCCTACTAAATCATAAGTCACTGAATCCAATCCTTTCATTTTACAGATGATCAAAGAAACTTGCCCAAGAGACCTTCAAAAGCATCTAGATCAAGCTCCGCATTTTACAGATGAGTTCAATGAAACAGGCACAGAAAGACAGAAGTGATTTGTTCAACATCAAATATTGAATATTGGCAATATTGAAATTAAAAACCTAGGTCTCTGGACTCCCACTTCTGTATTCTTTCCACTTCACACTGTCTCAAAACAGTAAGAGGCCCCAAAATAGTTGGTAATATTTTAACCATTTCTGTGTTAAAAACAAAATGAAACATGGAATTTATAACTAGAAGGGCTCCAGTGTTCTTAACTTTTTATGGTATAGACCCAGAGGTGGTTCCTGCTGGTAACCACTCTAGAAATTTCAGTGTCACTATTTACCTTAAAAATCAGCAAAGATGCAAATGAGAACTTGATTTATTGTTTTTTTTTTTGTTGTTGTTGTTGTTGTTGATGATGATTATCTAGAGTTAAGAAAGCAATGGAGAAAATGTTAATGACGCATATTAAACTTAAAAGTGTACTGTGTGCTATACACCCTTAACCCCCAAGTCAGTTGTTAAACATCTACCAGCATGTTACTGCATGGCACCATGTAATTGTCTAATGAAATCTACGGTTCTTTTTTCAGAAAAGTGTTTTTGAATGCATAAAATAAAATATATAGGATAACAAAGGATATTATATTGAAAATATATATTACCCATGTTAGATATGTACTATCTGCATTATATACCTAATATGATATATATTGACACAGTTATCAAAATATTTATTAAACAAATTCACACAATCAGGTTAAGAATCCCTGATTCTAACTATGGCTTCTTCTGATTTCATTAAGGAAAATACTAAATTTTTCTTCTTTCATATAGAATATTGGAAGTTCAAATTATTCTTAATCACTTAAGTTATAAATTGTTTTTATCTGTGACATGTATAAATGAGGTAGCTTCCCGAGACACACCTACTCAAAATGACATTTGACAAAGAAGAAAATCATCTGGAGTACTTTCCGCTGCTAGAAGGGGGAGGTGGGGTCTGAGTTGTTGGTTAGCCAATGGGCAAAAAGACATTCTTACTTGCTACATTAAGACCTTTGAGTTTGGTGAATAGTTGAGTAAAGAAATGATTAAGCCCTATTGTATAAGGCTAGTAATATTTTTCTAGCTTTTTTCACTTAGGGATCACTCTTTTCCTTCCCAAAATATAGAACTCAAGTTTCTCAAGACCATTGATAAGCCTTGATTAGGGATGGATATAAGCAGGTGTCTGAGGAAGTATTTTTAAAATATTACTATACAGGGTATAAATTATAAAGATACATATAAAGAAATAAAGATATTTCTAAGGTCCTTTAATATCACTTACATCCTTAGTGCCCTAGATAACTAAGACTTAAAAATTATAGTTCTTTGCCAAGTACACTAGTGGAGAGAATTTCCATAGCAATTCTCTACAACAACAACAACAAAAAAAGTCACAGGCCTCCTGTGTGTAAATAATACCAGTATTTTATATTAGTACAAATACCAAAACATTGGTTTGTATTTACCAATATATAGGTATGATAAATCAAGTAGCATACATTACAGGAAGGTTCAAAGCCTCTCTGGGACAGAGGAGAGAAAGCCCCTTTTGAATTTTCCCCAGAGCATACAGATATAAAGAAAAAGCCCTGGCTAATAGAGCTTTCAAACATTATACCCAAGACACAGTTCTAAATCTAAGCTTTGCTTTATTGTTTGTATTAACATCTCCCTACCTTGAAGTGTTGGGGATAAAATTCTCTTTTCTTTACTGCCACCATGTACCCTTGATCCACCATCACCCTGACTATCCAATTTCCCTTTGTAGTTTTAGCTCTCCTCTTAAAACTGCAAAGCCTTATTTAAGTTGAAAAGATGAGAGCATGTTCACAAGATCATAGTTTGAACTGGAAGGTTAGTAGAGATCACAAAGTCTCAGCAAGGTAATAAGTGCCTGAGGTAGCATTCTAACTCAGATCTTTCTGACTTCAAGCCCATTATCACAACATGCCAAAGAGTCTAGGTCTCTCCCTTCAACACCAAATGACCAAGCTCTGGTTGAAATTCCTTCTAGTCTTTTCCCACATAGGGAGAAGGTAGAAGGACACTTGATTCAAGAGTGTTTACTAGGACCAAATCTCATCGGCAATGGTGAAGAATCACTCAGGGAAGCATTGTCCCACAGTGATCTTAGCCTGGGCTGTGATACAATGGAGGACATGAGAAATTACTAAGTTAACATAGAAACAGTGCCCATGTTCTCCTCTAATGACATGAGACTGATTTTTACTACACATGCATCTATAACTAATAACAATAAGGAAATAGACTGGTAATAAAAGAAAAAAACAAGGCAGTTCTCCAGCCTATCCTTCTCCATTACTGATGTTCAAACAAACAAGTGATGGTCTCATAATGGTGTCAATCTAGGTCTTTGAGCCATTTCTCTGAATGTGTTTTTAGGAGTTATTCTTAGGTACAGAGATTTGTTGGTTTTGTCTCTAAAAATCATCATGGTGCTATGATTGTATACAGCGTGATTAGCTACTTCCTAAACTCCAATATAAACTGTTAAATAAATAATTCAGTTTCATGTACTATAAGTCTTTATTATATAAATATATATTAGCATATAGGAAAACAAATACTCATGTTAACATGAGATATTTATATCCATCTCCAGGCAATTAAAAACAAAGACAAAAAAATTCTGAAAGTCAGATCAGAAAAATGCCTAACCCTTATCATTTTTTTTTTTTTTTTTTTTTGCTGAGGCAATTGAGGCTAAGTGACTTGCCCAGGGACACACAGCTAGGAAGTGTCTGAGACCAGATTTGAACACAGGTCCTCCTGACTTCAGGACTGGTGCTCTATGCACTGTGCCACCTAGCTGCCCCTACCCTTATCCATTTGCTCTACTTATTTCTTTGGAACTGAATTCTGGAGGACTCATCAGTAGAAGCCCCCAAAAGACAACTCTTCAAACAGCTATTGCTTTTTCTACTAAAATATTGTTCATTGATCTTGGGGCCCAGAGTTCTAAACCATTCTGAATGGCAGAATGTTATGGCCTTGGAAGAACCACAGGGCTTATCTATTCTAATGTCTTAGAGAGGAACTTGTCCAGGAACAAAGTCAGAGCTGTGGCTCAACCCCAAATCTAGCATTCTTTCCATGTCTCTTCTTTCTAGCTCTCCTATACAGACAGCAGAGAAAAGTTCTATTTTATTTCCTACTTGGACTATATTATTTGTAGTCTTTAATAATCTATGAACATACAACTGAGTTATCTTTGGATGAAAGAATATGGCTTTTGTTCTGCTCAAAGGAGACAAGACAATAGCTGAAGAAAAGGAAGGTTAAAGCCTGAAATTGCAGTATTACACTGGACATGCAAGCCTTAGAGAGAGCAGCAACAGAGAAATGATTGTCTGACTTTGGGACCAGATCCAACTGGGCTTTGGGAGAGAGGGATGGGGTCCATGCTCATTGGTAGGAAGCCAAAATAATCTAACCTGGATCCCTATATATCTAGTCCCAAGACTCCTGGGAAAAATTACAGATGCTTCCATTGCTCAGTTACTTATCTAAAGCAAGCCCTTGTTTAGTTCAACGTCTCTCAGTCATCCCAAATCACATGATCATAGATTTAGAGCTAAAAGGAAAACTTTGAAGCTAATTAGTCCAACTTTCATATTTTATGGAGAAAAGTGAAGCAGAGCCAGAACAGGACCCCAAGTCCTTTTTAACCCGTTCTTTCCATAACTGCCCAAAGAGCATTTTTCAAAGCCTATCAGAACTAAGAATTCTGGGTGAAATATCTGAAATCTTAATTACAATATGAAGAAATCAAATGACCATAGGCATCATATGTGAATTTTAAGAGGAAAGAAATTTTTCTAAAAGCCCTCCTCTGCTACAAAAAGCTACTCCTATAGAAAAGATATTAGCAACTTAGCAATGACTTACTTAAATCTTACCCCTCTTATTCAATAGTATCTTTTCAAAATCAAAGATTTAAAACTAGAATGAATCTTAAAAATCACCAAATCCTGGCTCTTTTCAACAATGAGATGATTCAAGCCAATTCCAATAGACTTGTGATAGAGCCATCTACATCCAGAAAGAAGCCAGTGGATATTGAATGTGTATCACAACATACATTTTCACCTTTTTTTTTTTTTAAATGTGATCTTTCTTATGCAACTTGATAAATGTGGAAATATGTTTAGAAGAATTGCACATGTTTAATCTATACTGGATCACTTGTCTATGGGAGGGGGGAAGGGAGAAAAATTTGGAACACAAAGTTTTGTGAAGGTGGATGCTGAAAACTATCTGCATGTGTGTGTTTTTTTTTTTTTTTTTTTTTTTATTAAAGCTTTTTATTTGCCCAACATATGTATGGGTATTTCTTCAACATTAACCCTTACAAAGCTTTCCCCCCCCAGTCGCCACCCCTCCCCTAGATGGCAGGAAGTCATTACATGTTAATTATATTAAAATACTTGACAAGTTGAATGTATGTATACACATTTCCATACTTATCTTGCTGTGCAAGAACAATCGTATCTACATGAACAAAAAATATCTGAGAAAGGAAACCCAATTTTGCATGTATTTTGAAAATAAAAAGTTATTACTTTTAAAAAAGTTATCAAGTCCAAATCCTTCATTTTATAGATGAGAAAACTGAAGCACACAATGATTATAGGATCATAGATTTAAAGGAAAGGGACCTTAGAGGCAATTTAATCCAACTCCAATTTTATCAGGCCCAGAGAGGTTAAATTACTTGCCCATTGTCACACATCGAGTGCCTGACATGGCATTCATTCCTGAGAAGCCAGACTTGGCAAGGGAGATCTTACGCTGAATTTCTGCATCCATTTTGGCTTTTTCTGCCTCACTAGCACACTTGGCAGGAACTTTCTCTCCCAGGGGACTGACTGCCTGTATAAGCCAGAGGTGAAGAAGGTAGGACCTAGATCAACATTTGCTCATACTTAAGAAAAAAAACAGAGGATGACCCACATTTCAGTTTGTTTATTCTATAGAACCAAAATTCCTTTCACACCACATTTTTTTAAAAGGCCATTCTTAAATTTGCTTTGGATTTTGTATGTTTACTTTCTCAATCACTATAAAGGTTTAATATGGTTATTCAAAGATATTTCATTCTGTTGTCCAAATGTCCTGTTATTCTCAGTTTTATCCAGAAGCAGAAAGGCTTGTTAATCATGGATAGTGATCATATGGGCATGCTATAAACAATGCCCAACATCCTTAGAACTCCTATCTCAGGTTCTAATTCTGAGTTCCCCTTTCCCACATGCCACATAAGATTTCCAATAGTCTTATCACTATGCTTAGGAAAAGGACTGCTGGTCACATGGCACATGGATACACCTGACTTGCAAACAGAAATTAGTAGATTTCACTAATGGAGGCATGAAAAATATATGTCTCTCTCTCCTTATGAGTTCTCTCAGTGGGAAACGACAACTCAGAAGATCAGAATGCACCAATTTCTCATTTGCTCCAGTGATTTGCCGGAGGGAAAGGTTGAGGCCAGCATTAAACATAAATATAAACTAAAGAAATGCTTAAAACAGCATCCTAAAGGACTCTCTTTGCCTACATTAGTCAAACGGCATTAAGGACATTCTGATATAATGAAAGCCCTCAGGAAGGGTGGGGTCAAAAGAAAAAAAGGTGGTTGTTCCCGGGAGGTTTGCCAGGGGCCACCAGGCCTTGGGTCGTAGCCTTCTGCTGAACTTCTGCAATTTGGCTAGCTGAACTATCACCATTTTCATCCACTGACAGGAGGTGGTTTCCTTAAACCTTGGACTGGACTGGGCTATTTCAGGACCCTATGGAATCTTTTTTCAGGAATGTTTTTTACCAAAACAACACATTTCCATCTGTCTCAGTAGGTCCCTTTTTTCCTCTGAGGGCAGGGGAATAGCTTACTTAGGCGGCTATCAAAATCCCTTCCAGACCCAAAATTCTATTACTTTTTTTTGTTTATTTGTTTATTAAAGCTTTTTATTTACAGAACATATGAGTTATTTTTCTACACTGACCTTTGCAAAATTTTTTTTGTTCCAAATTTTTCCCCTCCTTGCCCCCACCCCCTCCCCTAGATGGCAGATAGTCTAATACATGTTAAATATGTTAAAACATATGATAAATCCAATATATGTATACATATCTCTAGTTATCTTGCTGCACAAGAAAAATCAGATCTAGAAAGAGAAAAAAACAAAACAACCTAAGAAGGAAAACAATGCAAATATTCACAGAAAGCTTTAAAATGCTATGCTGTGGTCCACTCAGTTTCCATAGGCCTCTCTCTGGATGTATATGACTTTATTCATCGATGAATAATTGGAACTCTACCAACCTATTACCACAGAAGTAGGTAGAAAATAGCCCAAGTTAAATCTAGTCCTGGGTACTGAAAACTGGGCATAGCCCTGAGACAGTGGTTTCAAGCAAGAAAACAGACCAGGGCAGAACCTCAAGATGGTCAGGGCTGAGAGGTCTGCTCCTTTCCTTTTTTTCATGTTTTTGGGCTTGTGGTTCATAGTACAGTGACCAACCCAGCAAGGATTTATGGTCTTTTCTTTCTTTCTTCTTCTTCTTCTTCTTCTTTTTTTTTTTTTTTAAATTTGCAAAACATATGTATGGGTAATTCTTCAACATTAACCCTTACAAAGCTTTCTGTTACAAAATTTCCCCCCTACTCCCCACCCCTACAGATTTATGGTCTTTTCAGTCTATTCCAGTAGAAGTTAGAACAGAATACTCACATTTGTGCAGTTTTTGTTGACTAGGTTTTTTTGTACATTATTATGTACATTATATCATTTGAGAGGCTTGCTAGGGAAATATTAGACAAGGGTTGGGCCTTAGAAGTTGTGGTAACTGGGGGATGAAATTTAGAAATTTTTCTTTCTTCTGCATGAGAGTAGCTGAAGGAAATACTGAAGAGCTGAAGTAATGATTACTGGACAAAGAACTTATTCCATCCAGAATGCTAGTAACTGTAAAGTACCAAGTAATCAAATTGATAAGGTTAAAACACAAGCTCACTGCATGGCTTGCCAGGTTCTTTTTAAGGACTCCTGAAAGAATAGATAATAGTGAGAAATAATCTGACCATTTCTCCTAGCCCTACCCACCCCTGATGAAATTACTCAGGAAGACCCTCTTTTCCCAAAATATATAATACCATTTGGGAATTTCCTACAGATATTATGGAATAATCAGTTCTTAAAATGTGTCAATAGTATTTAGCATAGAATATAAATCTGATGGATAACTAATTTTAGGCGGCCAAAAATCTATTCTCCTCAGGTTACAATTTTTCCTCTAATGTGCCTGAATTGAAATGGGTGTCATATAATAAATATACCAACATACTTAAGGAATTGCTGTGAGCTAACCTTTAATTCCTATACAGGATTGTGGATATAAATTTGGAAGAGACCTTAGATATAATCTGGTCCTAGAATAATAAAATCTGAGAGTTGGGACATCAGTGGCCATCTAGTTCAACTATACACCAAAGGAATCACATACCTGACAAATCACTATTCAGGCTAGGTGTGCTTGAAACCGAAAAAGGGGAAACCCACCAATTCTTGAGGTAACTCAGTCTCCATTTTAATAAATTGTCCTACTCCTTCATTTTACAGATGCAGAACTGAGGACAGGTCCAAGATCACATAAGTAGGGAAAGAGCTAACATAACAAACTTAGAACTGATAAACTGAAATTTGGTGATCTTTCCAACTTTCTACTTTTCCCCATAATTTGATTAATAACCACCTCTCACCTCACTTTCCAAGTCCCTCAACAAATGTACTTGCTGTCTTTCTACAAATATTTTGAGAAAACAATCAAGGGAAATGACATCACTGAATAATTTAGGCAGAAATCACTTTGTCCTTGACATGGCAGGCATAGGGTTAAGTGAAAATAGTAGCTAGTTGCTTGCATTGACCATGAGGTCTAGGCTTTAGTCTTTCTTGGCTCAGAACTCCACCCTTTCCTTCTTCCCTCCTCCCCCATTCCATTCTGGCCTCTCTGCTTGGAGCTACTGGAGCAAAGCAGGTAAGGCCACCTTAGAATCCCCACTCCTGGGTGCACCTCTTCCCTCTTTGGAGATGGAGCAGTCATCCCAGAACTTCACATGTAGCAGTTGCTGGTCTTTTCCCTTTTTTTTTGACCATCTGTTTTGACACGTGGGTTCAGCACCAAAACCTGCCCTTGTATAAATCATCAGGCCCTTAGTATGCTCTGCTTGCAAGGCAGATTACACAATCAGTTGTGTTTAAGCTCCAAACCTAATGCTTAGCAGGGAAAGCAGAAATCCTCCAGGTAACCATTACTTTGTAGTTGCTGGCCAATTGTTTTCCTTTGCAGCCTGATGCCTGCTGCAGTCTCTTGGAGTTCTATTGCACTTATGTCAACTTTTATTTTTTTCCCAAGGGACTTTACATAACAAGGCAAAGGTTAGGAATTACCTGGCAGCTAAATGATTCAGTGGATAGTGTCAGGAAGACTTGAGTTCAAATTCAGTCTCAGACACTTAACTGTGTAACCCTGAGCAAGTCACTTAACTCTTTTTGCCTAATGCACTGAAGCAAAACAGGGAAAGCCACCCCAGTGTCTTTGGAAAGAAAACTCCTTACAGGATCACAAAGAATTGGACATGACTAAGAATGACTGAACAATAAAGCCCTCTGTTCAGCTTCAGTGATTTCCCCAAAACATAATAATGCCAATAAAGATAAAGCCACAATAATTAGATACTGAGGACTGGCATGATACATAGGGTCAGAAAGTCAAAGACATAGATTAAAAGCTAGAAGGGACCTCCTTCCCACCTGAACCCAGGAAGTGTGACTTCTCAAGGTCACACAAGCAAAAAGCCTTAGGGATCCAATTTAAATCCAGATCTTCTGATAGTCTCTCAAGCAACTGTCTGGATGCAAGAGGGAAGATGGCTTTTTGAGTCAGCAAACATTTATTGTGCACCAGATGTATACAAGGCACTATGTGTTCATCCTTAAGAAAGGCACCTTGGCAGACAATGATTCTCAAAGGCCTTTGAGGAAGGGAAGGGGGAGGGAGGGGAAGGAGAGAAAAAAAAAATTGGAAGACAAAAATCTTAGAAAAATGAATGGTGAAAACTATCTTTACGTGTAATGAGAAAAATAAAGTGAATGCCCAAAATATGGGGCCAAGAATTGAAGAGAGTCCTATTCTCTAAGGATTTTGACTCCTGCTTAAAGTAATAGCTCCATTCAAGTGACTCTTCAGGTCTTGGTCAGTCACATTCAATCAAATGACTCCAATATTTTTCATGGAACAAGTAGATAAGAAGGAATCACTGGTTTCTTTTAGGATATAGTCAGATCCTACCAGATCCTTCATCCTATGAGAGTCCTTTCCAAATCCTCACAGACATTTATCCTCTCCCCCATCTTGAAATTGCTCTGTATTTTTGTTTTTATTTGCTGGAGTAAACAAAATATCTGTTGTAAATATTCCCTAGTAAAATGTAAGCTTCTTGAGATTAACCACTATTTCTGCTTTGGAACTTGAATTCTCAGTGCCCCAGCTCAGAAGGTAGTTAATATTTGTTGCCTTGAAAGTGCTGGGGAGGAGAGAAAAGAGAAGAGATAGAAACAGATAATTGAATTAACATTTTCAAGGAGTTGTGAATTCAACCAGGATCAGGCTTACACACTTTTTTTATGTGTCTAGCCAAACTGCCTTCTAGAAATCTTGGTCAAATGCACTAGCAATGATAAAGCATAAAGAAAAGGGGGGAAAAACAGCAGCCACCCTTAAGATTTCAAATGCCCTTCTGAGCTGACCATCAGACCAGATAATTTCAAACTGGGATTTAAGTATCCGTCCAGAGCCATAAATTTAGGAGGAGTAGCACGGAGTCGGGTCCACCTCCCTTATTATACAGATGAAGAAACTGAGATTGAGAGGTTATATCATTTATCCAAGGTCACACTGATAGTGAAGGACAAAGTTAGGGTTTTGAGATCTGATTCCAAACTCAATGGCACATACATATATATGCCATAGAGATACTATATACATGTACAGATGTGTATGTGGATCTGGGATTAGAGGGCCTGGCCTTCAATCCCAGATCTGGGACACTGGCCAAGTCACATCAAGCCTCTAGGCCTCAGCCTCCTCACCTGTAAAATGAGGCTAGATGGTTTCTAAGGGCACAATTAGCTCTAAATCTATGCTCCTATATTAGGATATGAACAAAGGTGTGCGCGTGCACACACACACACACACACACACACACACACACACATTTACTTGTAAAGGAAACCATGTGCAGGCTTAGGCTTGAATAATTATGTGTATAGATACATATACATGTGCATTACATGCATGTGTACACACACCCATATACACATAAATTATGCACATGAATACTAATAACAGAGCACATATATCACATATATGTACTACATGATATACACATGGAATAGCTAAGTAGTGCAGTGGATACAGAGCCAGACCTGGAGTCAGGAAGACTCATCTTCCTGAGTTCAAATCTAGCCTTGGACACTTACTAGCTGTATGACTCTGGGCAAGTCACTTAACTCTATTTGCCTCAGTTTCCTCATCTGTAAAATGAGCTGGAGATGACAAAGTATCTTTGTCAAGAAAATGACAAAGAGTTGGACATCACTTAAACAACTGAATAACAACAAGCAATACATGTACATACCATCACATAAAAATATTTTTCACATAGATATATGTGTATGTATATATAGAGAAATATATATATATATCCTAATCACAAGATTATAGACTTAGAAGTAGAAGAGACTTTTGATATTATCTAGACTCCTCATTTTGAGAGGAGGAAGTTGAGGCCTAGAGGATTGACCCAAGGTCACAGGGGTTGGAAAAAGCAGACCAGGGATTCAAATCCAAGTCCTTTTACTCAAAATCTAATTGTGTGTGTGTGTGTGAGAGAGAGGAGAGAGAGAGAGAGAAACTCTGTGCCCTTTTATGCAAATGACACTAGAGAGATGAACTGTATTAAATGTGTCACCTTCTAGGGCCACTAGTGGTACAGTTGGACCAGGCTCAATATTTGGGGTACAGCATGATTCTTGAAATATGGGTGCTAGGTAGAGTTGGGGATATAGCTTTTGGAACTTTCAGAAAGTGAAAAATTTCCTCTCATCTCGTAATTTGTAGGCCATTATTATGTATTTAATTTCTCTTCTTTAGAATCTAACACCAATAAAAACTACAATTCTTAGATACTCTATCTGTGCAGAAGAGAGACTAAGACTGAGGAATTCAACAGATAATTTTTACCTTGAAACTGCATTTAAAGCTTTAAAGCTTTTTTTTTTTTTTCTTTTGGCCCCTACAAGGATTCTTTCTTATGGTATCTTTAAATTTGCTTCCTGCAATGAGTCCACTTTCCATGTATATGGGCCAATGGCCCCATTCAGCTACAACATTAGGATTACAGGCCTGCTGATTATAAACAAGATACCTCCAATCACCATATTTATATTTTTAAATGAGATTTTTAAAATGGTTGTCAGCAGATTTACATATATGCATGTGTATTTATGTGTACATATATACACACATACACACAGGTACACAGACATACATATCCTGTGATGAAAAGTTTTTCACTTTTCACTGTGCAAAACATCCTACTGAGGTAGCTTGAGGTATAGTCTCATGGCTAATTGAACAGCTGCACACAGACTGAGGAAGTAAACATTTCTGAAGAAACTAAGTATTTGGAAAAACTACTTTCCACCTACATATAGTCCCAGAGATGGGAATTCTTGTACTCTTATTTTAAATCTTAGGAAGCAACAAAAAAGCCTCTTCTAACCCTCCCACTTGACCTAATGGGGGCTGTCCAGATGGGGAATATTGACCTTTGAGTTTATTCTCTTTTCAGACTCTTCGTTAAAGGTGGCAGTCAGTAATATGTGGACTCCTGCCTACCAGGGAACAAGCCTGAACCTGCAAGGCCAACATAAACAGCTGCTAGAAGATAACCACCTCTGACCAGTACAGTACTGTGATGCAGTGATCAAAACTAACTCCAGTCATTTAAACTAAGACAAGCCAGTTTTAAACCTTAAGTAACAAGCTCTAACATGGGTGGAGGGTGGGGAGAAGCTTTTACCATGAAAATATGAATAGCAGTTACCTGCCTTTTCTTTGAAAAAAAAAATCCAAAACCAAATCTTTTCCTCCAACTTATTCCCATTCTAAAACTGAAGAGTGAAAGCATTATCTTCACATTTTCCATTTACTGCCTCAAAAAAGCTCTATTAAATGCTTTCTTCTATAGCATAGCTAAGTCTTCTAAACAGTGTCATGCTAATAGTGACTAACAAAGGTGATTTCTCAGGGGCCAGGAATCTGACTGTTTTTATCAGAACAGCAGGTGTAACTGGAACCTCTAAAGATGGTGGATTAAAGTCTCATAATATTAAGGTCTTACAACTTTTCCCTGGTGTGTCTAACAGAGCCAGATCTGGCTCATTAAGGACCTGTAAGTCTCTCAAGGAGGATTTTATACTTCGGATGTCTGTTTTCTCAGTAAACGATCCAGTTCTTTACTCCATTTACTATTTTTCATTTTACTTTGCCTAAGAGCACAGTTCGATATTATTTCTAATAAGAGCCTCCTAACATTCATTAGCCAGGACCTCTGAAATGAACCACACCCTGAGTCTCACTGCTTGGCTCATGGGTAGGGGTGACACATATAACTGAATAAGGAGAATTAATTCATGTATCTGATTTGGTAAAGAGTTAACCAACAACGTAGTTGGCTGCTTGTCCATCATTTAGGCAAAATGCTCTGCTGCCCCAGACAGTGTTATTTTAAACCTCTCCAGGGACTCTTGGCCAAATTTAAAGTCATCTTTGCAAGCCCAGAAAAGTAACCAACAAAAAGCTAAATGAGAGGTGCATCCCTAAATAGCTGTCTATTAAACCTTCGATTTTGTCTGATTTACTCCCATTTCACAAGGGGAAAGGTGAGGAGGTGAAAGATGCTATTTGACTGCCTTTCTGAATTTACTTATCCAGGCAGGATATTCCAATTGTAGGGATGTGGGGAGTCTTGAGAGTAAGATGAGAGAGGAAAAGAAGGGAAAAGGGAGAGAAAGGGGAAAGAAAGTGGGAATTAGGGGTGGGTCAAACAATCTGCTCACCTGGAAAACCACCTCACAAGCCTTTTTAATGCCCTTGGCACTCGTACACAATCTGCACATGAAATTTTAATAATGTGCCATACTTTTAACAAGTACGCTCTCATTTATAAAGGTTCATTTTAGGATTTTTCAACAGGGTGGGAAAAAAGTAAAATAAACTCAAAGCACGGAGGAGAAAAGTTTAAAAATTAAACAGTTAAATTATTTTAAAGAGTTCAAAATAGCACAAACCATCTTATCAAATTTCTCTCTCTCTCTCTCTTCCCCCCCAAAAAATTTGAAACCTTTAAGAGAAAGTGCAGTGTCCTTAACTACCACCAATGCTGCATGCGGCCAGAGGGTGGCATGCAAACAGTTAACCCAACAGCACCTTCGGTAAAGTGAGAGACCATCGCTAACCTGTATGCACTCTGTAATGGGCTTTTAGATGGGAAGATTTTCCATAGACTTTGCCACATCCACTGTATGGACACTTGTGTCTCTTTTCAGAGGCTAGTTTCCCCTTTGCAGACACTCCAGGGTGGAGGAGGGAGAGAGAGTCGGGCACCCCACCAGAATCCTGTCTTTCCTCGGGGCTGTGGGAAGGGCTCGACCCAGATTCTGTGGTCACGTCGCTGTCGGATCCCACGTCCTCATCGGGGCTTTCGATACTGTCACTGCAGAGTGAAGGGGTCGCCAAGGGTCGGTATTTGTTAAGGTCCAACAAGCTTTTGGCGATGGTGACCAAAGTGCAGTAATCCTTCCACGTATCCCCGGGGTCACCATGCTCCTTCGTCCCTTCTCGCTCTGGCATCCTCAGCCTCTCCGCCTCGGCGGCCCCGTGCTCCGGCTCCGCAGCACGGTTGGAAATAGAAACCAGGCACTGAGCAGCCACGAAGTCCATGTAGGCGGCTGCGGACATGGTGCGGGCCAGAGGGCGCAGGGAGGAGCAGGAGGTACCCAAGTCCAGCAACACCAACTCCCCCCCCCCTTCTGTGGCACCTCCTCGAGTTTTCTTGCTGTTTTATTATTATTATTATTTGACTTATTATTTCCCCCCTCTTTTCCCCCTCCGATTAATCAGCTCGTCCTCTCTCTCCAGACAAGTGAGATCGCGGAGCCAAGGGGGCGGGGAGGAGAAAGCCGTGCGCTTTGGAATCCGTGCAAGAAGTCGACCTCAACCCCTCATCTTTACGTAACAACCAGTGACTCCAAATGCAGCATCCACAACCCGGGGCTACAGTGGGGGGCTTTCTCACTCTCCCAAAGCCCTCCCTTACCTGGAACTATCGGGCCCTTCCAGCTTTCCAATAAATCCCAACAGACAAGCGCAACGGACTCTAATAATAAGGTTGTCTTGGAAAGATGCCACACGTGTTGATTTCAAGTTATGATTTCTATAGGGTGAAAAAAAAAGAACTCAAGGCGTTCCGGGAGGGGTAAGAGCTTTAAAAAAAATGCAGAAGCGGGGCTCCGTAATCCCCAGCTGCCTAATTTTCTTCCTTAGGTTTCTTCACGCATTCACCCAGACCAAGCAAAAAAATCGTTTGGAAATAGCAGAAAAAAATCTAGGTCTAAGAAATACTTTTGTCACTATGCAAAATCCGATCCATTCCCCTCCTCCAGCCGGTCCTCACAGTTCCGGCATTCTCTTGCTCAGTAACAATTTCGCAGAATCCCATCACGTCACAATCCAAACCCCCTCCAATTGGCCAGTGAGAAAGGTGATTCAACTCTGTTTACTTTCTCCCCCTGCCAGTCAGAATGGCCTTTTGGAGGAGAGGGTGCGTCTATAACTGAGGCGTGTGGCCAATCTGACAGTTCCATTTCAATGCCTCGTGCTACCTCTACAATCCTTCAGCCGGACGATTAAAAGGGTAAAGTCCAGGGGGCGGGGCTTGGGGTAGGGAATAATTCTAGAACTCGGGCTCGGGCAGCTTGCAGTCTTTCTCTAGACTCTTTTTTTCCGTTTCTAGACCGGATGCCATTCTAAACGAATTTTTGGTGACACTGCACGCAGTCAGTGGACTGCGTCCCTGTAACAATAATAACTTGGATTTCCATTTCCGGTCCATAAGCAGTTAAATGACTTGCTGCAACTGCTACAGTCCCAGCAACGAGCCTTCCAATCAAAAGTAAGTTGGCTGATGTCACTGACATTAGCTCAGCCAATCAGAAAAGATTTTCCAAAAAGTAAGCGTTGAACACTTGTAAACCAGGTAAGTTCATTACAATACTGGATAGAGAGAGCACTTTTGTTTTGGACAATAGTAAAATTTGGATTTGAATGAGAGAGGACATTATGAAGAAATGTAATATAATTATTCAAAGGCAATAAGGGGGCAGCTAGGTGGCGCATTGGATAGAGCACCAGCCTTGAAGTCAGGAGGACGCGAGTTCAAATGTGATCTCAGACACTTTAACACTCCCTATCTGTGTGATCCTGGGCAAGTCACTTAACCCCAATTGCCTCAGCAAGCAAAAAAAAAAAAAAAAAGGCAATAAGGAAAAAACCATAAAAGCAAAAATTAAAAAAAGATATAGAAATGCTAGTTTAAAAAATCCACAAAACAGTTCTTACTAGGTGACATATCAGGGGAGACAAAATGTAAGTTCTGAATGAATGGATAATCTATACTAACTTTTTTAGGTGATATGGGAGTTAATCCTTTTTGTCCCTTGAGTTTAAAATGTTATACCCCATTTACAAAATAATTTCCCCCTTCAAATATATGTAATATTTTTTATTTCCTTTTTATCCCCCACTTTTTTTTTGGATATAAAGCAAAAAAGGAAATTTTTTTTTCATGGTTCCTGCTTCAACAGTCAGTATTAGGACACATTAAAAAGGCCTGACCTAGTGGTTTGGGGGAAAGGATGGGGGAAACAGTTCATTGATTTTCTTCATGTGGCTAAGACATAAAAAAAATGAAAGTGGTTTAGGGGGAAGATACTTTTGAAAAAAAATCTTTTAAAAATAATTTCTTCCAGTTAACTATTTGAAAGAATAGTTCCTGATTTTGCAACCAATTCATCTTTAAAATATAGAGTAGATAAAAGTTTAGTTTTAAAGTATCTTTTCAGTGTTCATTTCAAGATATTTCCAACCTTCTGCACTTCATTTCATACTAAAAATGATTACAATTTATTATGTGCACATCACTAAGTAGCATTGTTGGAGTTTGCAGAGATGAATATGATACAGTCTCTACCCTGAAAGATTTTACATTTTAGCAGAAGAAATAAGACATATCCAGATAACTAGAAGTCAAGAGAGGATAAAATAGGTATCTATCATAAGAGAGGTTCTAAGCATTTATGGAAATTCAGAGGAAGGGGGAATTAGAGGATCAGAAAATCTTCAATAGTTAGGCAGTATTTGAAGAATGGGCATGATTTCTCAGAATAATACAGAATCCTCAAAGCAAAACAACTCTCTAAGCTAGGGTAACAAGTGTAGGTATAGCAACAGTGTGAACAAAAAGAGCTGGATTCAGGAAATGATAACCTAATTTTATCAGGGCTTAGGCCTAAAAGAAAGATGTAGTAAGAAGTGGGTTGAGGCCAAGATATGGAGAGTCTTGAATGCCAAGTTAAATTCAGTCTTTGACCCTAGAGAGTCGAATGGGGAAGCTTGAGAAGGTGGTGGTAGAGAGATTGTGATTAAAGTTTGAATTAGTATAGTCAATCTGGGAGTGATATATAGGATGAGTTGGAGAGTGAAGAGAATGGAAATAGGGAGACTTGCAATAGTAAAAGAAAGATAAGAACAAATTTATGAAGCTAGTAGGAATAGAAAGGATGCAAGAAATTTTATCAATGGATGATATAATGACTGTTTTCTCTTCTACGGCCATGTGCCCTGAAATTATTTAAAGGGAACTAATTTTGGTTGGAGAATTTTGTGACACTCCTTGAGATACTTGGAAACATATGAAAATATTACCAAAACAAGAAAGGTAGGAAGAAAGAAAGAGAGACTCTAAAATATATCATGAATAAGGCTTTATATTTTAACTTCAGTACTTTAACCATCATTATTCATTTTCTCTCACAACATCCTGAGAAGGCAAGAAAGGGGCCCAGTCTTTATAAGTGAAGAGAACATCTACAATGATGAAATGATGGTCCAAGGCAAAACAGCCTGCTGAGATAGGAAACACAGGGATCATCATTATCCCAGTGGAAGAAAGGGTAAGAGATACTGAATGTTAGAGCATGTGGTTTTGAATTCTGGTTGTATTTATGTCTCTATGATTTTAGCAAGATATCTACCTTTCTCATGCTGCTGTGTAGCTTCTCCTTAGCCCTGGAGTGGTCCTTCCAGCCCCATATTGTAACCTGTATCTGCAGATTTCTTGGTCTGTCTTTCTATGCTGAGCTGGGCTAAACAAAAGACTAAATTTAAAAAAAAAAATTCTGGATTTCTCCATCAGAATTTGGTCTCATACACACTTTATAGATATATTTGGAGGAATTGTGGACCAGAGCTCATCTGCATTGTTTCCTTCTATTCTGCTATATTTGATCTACTCTAAGGCCTCAGTTTCTTTCTTTCTTTTTTAATAATAGCTTTTTATTTTTCCAAATACATGCAAAAATAATTTTCAACATTCACCTTTGCAAAAACCTTGTGTTCCAAATTTTTTTCCCTTTTTCCTCTCTCCTAGACAACATGCAATATAAATACAAATTAAACATGTGCAGTTCTTCTAAACAATTTCATATTCATCAAATTGCACAAGAAAAATAAGGTCAAAAGGGAATAAAAAATCAACCAACCAAACAAACAAAAAAAGGCAAAAATCATATGCTTTGATTCCCCTTTTGGTCTCCATAGTTCTCTCTCTGTATGTGGATGGCTTTTTCAATCACAAATCTATTGAATTGAAGCTTCAGTTTCTAATTTGCCTATCTCTCTAATCAATCTCCTTTTCTGTAGAAAAAAGAATCTGGATTCTAAATCTGTGATCCCATTTGATAGAAGAGGAAACTAAGGAACAGAAAAGTTGAGACATTCACAGCTAGTTGATTTTATGTCTTAGATTTCAGATCTCTAATTTTCAGGCCTTTTCCCATTCCACCAGAGCAAGTGCCTCCTCAGTTAAATGATGGAGTTACAGTATCACAAAATAAAATGTTTTTATGATATAAAATGAAATATGGCTAGAGCTTCCTAATTCATATGGTAGATTATGTGACATTATGAAAAATAAGTATTCTGTGATGCTATAGTTTGAGTTCCTCAATTTGCTTTCTCTTAGAAAAAACGACTGATTTGAATTTTGTGAGTTCTTTTCCATCATGATAGTTGAGAAAAGCATCTAGTGTCAGTTTATCTTGCAGGAGACACAATGTCAGAACAATTGATTAAAAATACATTTACTTTCCTAGTTGGGTGTGAGAGTTACTTGCCTCTTCTATGTAAGGATGGCCCCAAGGGAATTTACATATTACCCATTGGCTCTCACGTTGGCCTCCTGTCTTTTGAGAAAGGTAACAGCCAGTCTTTAGAGAAGATTTTATTTTCTGGACTTAATTCATATTGTATGTATAATAATATATATTTTAAGTTTTATTTATCTTTTTTATTTATGTGTATGTGTATATATGTACATATACCATACTTTTTAAGTTTTATTGATATCACAGTAAATTTCTGATATATACAACTCTCCATTAAACCCTTTTTTGTAACAAAAAGTTAAACAAAACTAGTTGATATAACAAAAACAGCTGATAGCATATGCCAAATTCCTTATCCAGAACCCACCTCTTTTCAGAAAGGGAATATGTTTCAACATCTCTTTGCCTAGACTAAGATTAGTTATTATTATGTCAAAGTTCAGTTGTCTTCTTGTGTTTTAATTTACATTACACTAATTATTTTATTAGGTGTGTATATGTATATGTAAACACATATACAATATATACACAGGTATATATGTAGATGCACATATGTGCATATATGTGTGTATATACATAATACAAACACATACATGTGTATGTATTTGTTGTTCAGTTGCTTTTCAGTGATGTCTGCATCTTCTGTGACCCTATTTAGGATTTTCTTAACAAACAAACTAGAGTGGGTTTGCCATTTCCTTCTTCAGCTCATTTTACAAATGAGGAATTTTAGGCAAACAGGTAGCTGTAATTGTCTGAAGGTGAGATGATTCTTCCTGAATCCAGGTCCAGCATTCTATAGCCATTGTGCCCCTTAGTTGTCCCCCTTGGCTATGTAAAGCTATGTGTGCATCTATCACACATCTATCTATATGTACACACATATATGAGTGTGTGCATATATACTCAGACATACAGACATATAGACCAATTCCAGTCTGCTAACCATATGGTAGATAGCAAACTGATTAGTTATAGTTGTAGAAATGGAACAAGGACCTAAAAGACCTTAGGCAGCCAGAACCTATTCTCCCCAGAGAGTAAAGTGCTATAGGGGAAGTGCTTATTTCTAGAGCATTGGGAGGAAATGTTTGTTCTTCTGTTGTGATTTATCTAAATATTCTTTTCTAAAAGCTAATTGATATTAAATGGAGTACACTGGTCATTGTTATTGACTGTGAGGACCAACGTGAGCTGATAATATTAGAAAAATAATACCTTAAACCCCTCAGGGTTATCCTAAGAGATAGATATAGTTGGCCTGATTCTGGGAGAGTGAGTCCAGAGGACCCTTGATTATAAGCATGGGGGGGGAAATTAAAATTAAAATTAAAGATTAGTCATATCAAACTCAAACAGAAATGCAGACCACTAAACCATACATAAAGATTCAAGCAGGCTACATATTTACTTAAGTTTTAAAAGAGAATATTACCTATGTTTTGTTATATTTTTATTTATTTTATTAAATATTTACCAATTACATTTTGGTTCAGACTGTACTGGGAAGTGTTGTGTTATGGGTCACATTCGACATATAGGCCTCCTTGTCCAACCCCTCTATGTTAATTATAATGCAGTTAGGTGGCCTTAGATTGAGTCCCAAAAGTAGGCAATAAAAATTTGAAGGGAAGCCTTTAATGATGTGCCAAAGGAATGTGCTTTTGGTCCTGTGCCATTTAATAAATTTATTAATACTTTTAACTAATCCATTGACTTATACAAAAACCTAAATAGCAAAATTATAAATGACATAAAGTAACTAGAATAACTACCATGTTGAATGAAAGAATCTGGATTCAAAGAGGTGCTGACAAGACAAAAGTATTGGGCAAAATGAAATAATTTGACATTTTATAGGAATTAATATCATGAGAAGAAAATGGTAGAGACATGTCTAAATAGGTGATCATTTGAAAAAGATCTGGAGATTTTGGTAGACTGTAAGCTCAGTCAGTCAGTGGTGCTAGCTAAAAAAGAGAATATGATCTTGGGCAACATTAAGAGTGATACAGTGTTCACAACTAGGGAGGTGTTACTTGAACTCTGTCCTTATCAGATTTCATCTGAAATGTTGTGTTTAGTTCTAAGTGTTAGGAAGGACATTGATAAATTGGAGAAGGTGCCTAGGACGGTAAAGGATCTTGAGATCATGCCATATGAGAATCAATGAAAGAACCAGGCATATTTGATGTGGAGCAGAGAAGAGCTAGAGGGAGACATAATAAGCTATTTCCAAGTATTGGACTGTCATGTGGAAGAAGGATTTCACTTCTTATTCTTGGTCCCAGAAAGCAGATGGTAGGTAGAATTGCAGAGGCAGATTTAAACTCAATTTCTATTTCAGAAAGCCAGGAGTTCTTCCTTGGTAATCTTTGAATAAAGGTTAGGAGACTACTTGTTGAATATTTTAGGTCTGATGTGCTTTAGATTAAATAGACTCTGTACTTCTTTCTAACTATGAGAATCTGAGATTTCATGAGGCTCAGTTAGATTTGAGTCCTAACTAATATTTTATGTGACCCTGGGAAGTTACTTCAGCTCTCAATTGTATCATCTCTAAACTAAGTGTTGGGCTGGATAATTCTTGAGGTTTCATTAATGCCAATAAATGGCTAACATTTATATAGTTTTACATTTAATATAATTTGGCTTTAATTGATTGTTACAACTATCCTAGGACAAGTACCATTATCTCCATTTTATTTATAAAAGAAGTAAAATGACTTTCCCAAAATCATACATCAACAAGTCCAAATCAACAATGTCCTTAAAAACTCTGCCAAGATTTTCCATATTTCCTCCCTTCTCCTGAAATATGGGTTAGCTTTTTTGTAAAGGGAGACAAAACTGTTCCTTGAATCTGACTGGTTCCTGTCTACCTTAACAAAACTTGGTAAGTAGACTCTGGAATTCTCTCCAATCTGGCGGATATCTGAAGACCATTCTACAATCTTGACCAGACAGATTTCCATATGGAGATGAAGCAGAAGAGGGCATACATGTGTGTGTCCTTGTGGCATATCCTTGCTATATTAGGACAACATAAACCTTTTGTTAACTGTTTAATGACATGTGAGTATCTCATTTCATTCCAACATTGAACTTCAATTATCGGTGCACCCCTAACATACTTTCTCTTGTAACACATAGGCACATGGTGAAGGAAAATATTTGCCATGGAATGAAGAAAGGTTAGAGCTTAAAGGAATCTTAATTTTTGAATCCTGCATTTTACATATGAGGAAACTGAGGGGCAGAAATTAAATGACCAAGGTTACACAGCTAGCTCAGGATAACACCAGGACTAGAGCCTGGATCCTTTAATTCTTAGTCCAAAGTACTTTTTGCAGTTTATGCTGCCTTTTCTATCTTCCTCGCCCCCCCCCCCAAGTAATTTAGAACCTTAAGTATATCACAGCAGAGCATAATGGATAATCAGGAAGACTATGGTTCAAATTCTTCCTGACATTTACTAGGTCTATGACCATGGTTATATCACTTATACTTTTTGAATTTCAATTTCTTCATCTATAAAATGGGGAGAGTGTCAGTAATATCTACCTTATCTGATTGTAGCAAATTTCAAATAAGACAATGGGTATAAAATTTTTTGCAAACTATATAAGGTTCTGTGTGAAAAAGTCAATTATTTCTTCTGATGAAAACTTCCCTAATCTTGAGATAATTTTTTAAAGAAAATGAACAATGATGATAAAATTATATAATGACAATAAGGTAAAGGAATAGTGAGGGCAAAACTTCTTTTGAATGCTTAAAACTTCTATCCTGAATTGTGAATTGCCTATTCGATGTGAAAAACAGGATGTCCTAGAGCATCCAAAATTTAACATGTCCAAAACAGAACTCATTATCTCTGTCCACAACCCTTCCCTCTTCCAAAATTCCCTGTTCCTGTTGGAGGCCATCACCATTCTTCCAGTCTCCCATATTCATATGAAGCAAACGAGGTCTACCAAGCTGCTCTACTGTTGGTTAGAACTGGCCAAGCTGTGTGGTACCTGAACTATTTTCAGGGCACTGTATCTTTGCTAGATAAGTCTATCCCCTGAACTCTGTGGGCAGCTGCAGTCTTTTGGCTTGCAAGGGGGTACTGGGTTTTCTTTAATTGTAGTGTTAGAGTTCCCTTATCAGCTAGAGTGCTATGGAGCTCTTTCAACTAGGGAAAGAAATTTAGACTAAACTAGTCCTCCTTCACTTGCTCAGACTTTGTCTGTAAGGTCTACTACTTCTAGGTGTAAGATAGGAAAAATGACTCCAGAAGAAAGTGATGCTGGTAATTACACATCCCTCCTTCGATTAAATCCAATTTAGTTGCATGTCATGGAATCATCTCCCTGATGTCATGGTCCTCTTCCAGAACAAAGGACAACAACTTTTTGGATTCAAAAGCAAAAGGCAACCTTTGCTAGAGTGGTCAGTCTCAATTTAGTTACCTTTTCATACTCCTCAATGGATCTTCTTCAAATGGATAGAGACAAAGTAGCAGTGTGGGGGATCATGATCTTGATGGTCTCTTCAGATGCAGTTAAGATATGTATCCAAGTATTCGATTTGTCAAGTATTTTAACATAATTAACATGTAGTGGACTTCCTGCTATCTAGGGGAGGGGTGGGGACTAGGGGGGAAATTTTGTAATGGAAAGCTTTGTAAGGGTCAATGTTGAAAAATTACCCATACATATGTTTTGCAAATAAAAAACTTTAATTAAAAAAAAGATATGTATCCAAGCATTAGAACCCTTCTAAGGTAGAGAATGTCCGTTTTGCTTCTGGAGGTCTCCCCTTTTACATTTATTTGCCTCTGACTTTTCATTCCTTCCATGGACTGCAGATCTCACCAGATCTCACCTCCCCTTTTTATACTTTGTATTTGTGTCCTAGCACATAATAGGAGCTTAAACAAATGCTGGTGGATGGAGTGATTGAGAACAAGAAAGGAATGAAGGTTGTTTCGTTATACTGTCCTTAACTAACATTTATCAGAGTTGATAATGGTATTGAGTAACTATTCAGTGGCTAGAATACCAGTCTTGAAGTTAGGAAGAACTGAGTTCAAATTTGACATCAAGACATATATTAGCTCTGTGACCCCAGGCAAGTCACTTAATTTTTAACTTTCTTACCTTCCCACATGTAAAATGGGTGTAATAATAATAATATCTATCACCTAGAGTTGTGGTGGGAATCAATTGTATGTCACTTAGTACAGTGCCTGGCACATAGTAAGTGTCTTAAATGATGATGTTGATGATGATGGAAGCCTACTCAGCTTCACAATTCTACTTCAGAGGACTGAATGAAGAGTACATCACTACTAATAAGTAATAAATACTGTACTACTGACAGGAAACAAAATTCACGACCAATACTGGAACTGTACTAGAACTCTGAAGAAAACAGACTAAAGTAATACACTATACTCTAGCATGTGGTCTAATAAAAGGAATCCTAAAGAAGTCAAGGCCACTTCCTAGTATGAATCTTCTTGTTGGAATTCCGATATAGAACTAGGGTTTTATGGCCTGGGAATCTTGACTTTTACTATTTTGGCAATTTGTCAACAAATTACACACACTCACATTTCTTCATAACAAAAATGGGTATTCATTGAATATAAAATGTTAAAAGATACACCATTTCCTTTGGGGAAAATTTCATTGCTTCTTTCAATAGAAAATTTTATTCTGATAAAATCCTTACCATTCACTCAGAGGAAAAAAATACAGAGAAAGGAATTGGGAAAGGAATGGATTTTCCTAAGAATTGCTCTGGATCATTCTTGAAGTTTGGGGTGCCTTAAAAATCCTTATATGTTTAAAGAACTAAAAGGGGAGAAGAGAGATCATAGAGAAAAGCTGCTAGAAGCAAGATAAAGGAGATTAAAAGAAATTGTTATATTGATTCAAATACATGCAAGAACTGAAAAAGGAAACATTTTTAAAAGGAATATACATTTATAATATGCATATGTCCACATATTACAGGCAATATACAATATGCACATTATATATTATGTATGGCATATGTTATATATAACATTTGCATATAAAAATCCAATTATATAATATATAGATATATTTTTATGTGTGTGCATATACACCATAAAATAATACCACCCTTCAATTTTATACAAAATAAGATTTTGGGGGAAATAATTTCTAAATACCCTTCTTTTCTCTGCTGTTTTTGCTCTTGCTGTATAATTCCTACATAGAATTTAGGAACTTAAGTACTTGGTACACCTTGAAGGGTTGCCAGCTTTCCTTATAAGCACTCATACTCACAAAGCTTAAAAAAAAAAAGATTTAATTACACAGTAAAAAGGACTAGATGATGGACAATATATTTAGCATCTAGAGCTGGTAGGGACTTAATCCAGGAGGAAATCAAGGCTAAGGGAGGTTACTTTTTTTATAGTCATGAAAGTAGCAAGCATTAGAAGTAGATTGTGAACCCAGTTTCTCTAACTCCAGAGTTAGTATTCATTCCACTGTACTACCCTAACTCATCTTGTACCATCCTGATCCCTTTGCACAATCCTGATAACTTACAGTACAGTCCTGGGGGCTGAGGAGGGACAGTAAAGTAGATATCAGATTTTGCTCCCAGGGCATTCTCCTCTATTCATTACTTCCAGTTGGTATTTCTCTGTCACACTGTTACCATTCTTGATGGTATTGTGGATTGTTCTTGCTGCCTTTATTGTCTTCAACTCTGCTTAGCAGGTCACATTTGTCTGGCTACCATTCAGTAGCTGGTACTAGATTTCTCTACAGTCATTCCCTGACAGATGCACATCTCCTCAATTTTCAATTTATTGCCACCACAAAAAGAGCTGCTATAAATATAATTTTTACATATAGGTCCCTCTCTGCCTTTTTTTTTTTTTTCATTTCTTTGGGATACAGACCTAGTAATAATAATGCTAAGTTAAAGGATATGCACAGTTTTGTAGCTCATTGGGTATGATTCTAAATGCTCTCCAGAATTTCAGTTCAGGAATAGCTAAAGCAGTTCTTAAAAGCTTCCACTGATGTGTGGGTGTTGGTTCTAAATAGTATAGGGTGGATTACAGTTAGTATTGAAGAGGAACCAGCCTGAAGGCTTAGGCCACAAAGATGTCCTAATTGAAACACTGTGGTGAGAAATCTTCAAGCAAATGAAAAACAGAGGGGATTGAATGGGACTGATTGGATGAAGTTTTCTCAGTTTGAGACTAAGTCATGTGATCTCTATTCCCAGAGCCAGAAGATCAGGTCTTGTACCTTGGGTTGCAGGGAGTCAAATGGTCTCTTAAGGTCAGACCCTCAGGAAGTTACAGGAAGTGACATGACCTGTGAGAAGCAGACAACATTGGTGACCAATCGTCAAAGACAATTGCATCCTTTTAAGTCTATCCAATGAAAAAGCTTGGGTCTTTTGCTATTTAAACCTCTGACAAGCCAGAAGCTGGTAGGTGGGAACTGGGATGGCTCCCAGGTGTCTATCTGGGCCTCTCCCTGCTGGGACTAAATAAATACTTTCTCTTTGTACCTGAAAAACAATACTAATAGTGCACAGTCCCAATTTTTCCATATCCCTTTCAACATTAATCATTTTATATTTGTCATGTTAGCCAATCTGTTAAATTTGAGGTAGCACCTCAGAGTTGTTTTAATTTGCATTTCTCTAGTCAATAATGATTTAGACATTTTAAAAATATGACTAGATAGATTTAACTTCTAAAAACTGCCTATTCATTTATCCTTTGACTATTTAGCTATTGAAGGATGACTTATATTCTTATAAAATTGACTGTTCTTTATATGTTTGAAAATTAGACCTTTAGCAGAGAAACTAACTATAAATCCCCACACTCAGTCCATTTTCTGTTTTCCTTTTAATCTTGACTGCATTGGTTTTGTTTGTGCAAAACCTTTTTTGACTTAATGTAATCAAAATTATCCATTTTACATCCTGTAATGACCTGTATCTTTTGTTTGGTCATAGATTCTTCCCTTATCCATAAACCCCACAGCTAAACTATTCCATGCTCCATTAATTTGTTTATGGTATCACTATTTATGGGGCAACTAGAAGATACAGTGGATACAGTGTCTGGCCTGAAAAAAGATTCATTTTACCAAATTCAAATCTGGCCTCAGACACAGCTGATTAGCTGTGTGACTTTGGGGAAGTCAAACCACTTTGCCTCAGTTTCTCATCTGTCAAATGAGCTGGAGAAGGAAATGGCAAATAATTTTGTCAAGAAAACCCCAAATGGAGTCACAAAGAGTAATTGAAATTACTGAAGAACAACAAATCATCTTTTATGTCTAAATCCTGTGCTGATTTTGATCTTATTGCCATTTATGGTGTAAGATGTTAGACTATACCTAAGTTCTGCCAGACTGCTATCTGGTTTTCCCACCAATTGAGTTCTTGACCTTAAAGCCTGGATTTATTATTATTATTATTATTGATGAAGCCTCTGGATTCATCAAACACTAAATTAACTATGATAATTTTATTACATTGTTTAGAAGAACTGCTCATGTTTAACCTACATCAGATTGCTTGCAGTCTTGGGGTGGGGGGAGAAGAAGGAGGAGAGAAAAAAATTTGGAGCCCAAGGTTTTACAGAGATGAATGTTTGAAAACTATCTCTGGGGCAGCTAGGTGGTGCAGTGGATAGAGCTCCAGCCCTGAAGTCAGGAGGACCTGAGTTCAAATCTGGTCTCAGACACTTCACATTCCCTAGCTGTGTGACCCTGGGCAAGTCACTTAACCCCAAATGCCTCAGCAAAAAAAAGCAAAAAAAAAAAAAAATGAAAAAAAAATGAAAACTATCTCTGCATGTATTTGTAAAAATAAAACACTACTGAGAAAAAAAAGAACAATGTAAAGAAAATAAAAGAATGATAGTTTTGTTTCCTCATTGCCTATTCTAATTCCTTCCAATTTTTTTCCTTCTCTTATTGCTATGGTTAGCATTTCTACTATAAGACTGAATAATAGTGTTCCATCTTACTGGGAAGGTTTCTATTTTATCCTCATTACAAATAATCCTTGCTGGGGCAGCTAGGTGACACAGTGGTTAGAGCACCAGCCCTAAAGTCAGGAGGACCTGAGTTCAAATATGACCTCAGACACTTCCTAGCTGTGTGACCCTGGGCAAGTCACTTAACCCCAATTGCCTGAGCAAAAACAAAAAACAACCACAAAAAAGAAAACCACAACAACAAAAACAAATAATCCTTTCTGATGGTTTTAGATAAATACTACTTAACTTTTAATGAAAGCTCTATTTATTCCTGTTTTCTAGTGTTTTTCGTAGAAACAAGTATAGAATTTCATCAAAAGCTTTTTTTTTGCATCTATTGAGATAATCATATGATTTCTTTTGATTTTGTTATTGATATGACCAATTATGCTGATAGTTTTCCTAATAATTGAACCAGCCTTATATTCTTGGTATAAACCCTACCTGGTCATTATGAATTATCAATATATCTTTATGATATATTACTGTAATTTTCATGCTAGTTAGTATTTTGTTAAAATTTGTATCACTATTCATTAGGGAAATTGGTCTTTCTCTATTTTATCTCTTCTTGGTTTGGGTGTCAATAGAATATTTGTGTGGTAAAAGGAATTTATAGGACTCCTTCTTTGCCTGTTTTCCTTAATTATTTATATGATATTGGAATTAATTGTTCTTTAAATGTGTGATAGAATTCACTTGTGAATCCATCTGGCCCTAAGGATTTTTTCTTAGAGAATTCATTGATGATTTGTTTAATATCTTTTTTCTTAAGATAGGATTATTTAAGTATTCTCTTTTCTCTTCTGTTACTTTGGCAATTTATATTTTTGTAAATATTCATTCATTTCACTTAGGCTGACAGATTTATTGGCATGTAATTGGGCAAATATTGCTTTGATTTCCTCTCCCTTCGTAGTGAATACCTCCTTTTTCATTTTTGAACTTTTCTTTCTTTTTTTTTTTGAAAATTCAAATTAACCAATGGTTTCTCTGTTTTACTGTTGTATTTTGTGGTCCTTTTTTTTTTTTTTTTAAATAATGCCAGCTTCCAGTTTTATTATAAGCTGAAGAAGGAAATAACAAACCACTCCATTACCTTTGTAAGAAAACCCGCAAAAAGGGTCATGAAGAGTAAGACACACCTGAAAAACAACTAAATAACAAAAAAAGATGATCTCCAAGGTCCCTTTCTTCTATAAGCTCAGTGGGGTTTTTTATTTTCAATTTTATCAATCTCTCCTTTAATTTTTAGGATTTTCAATTTCATGTTTAATTGGGGATATTTAATTTATTCTTTTTTTAGATTTTGTTGTTGTTGTTGTTGTTGCATGCCCAATTCATTGATCTGCTCTTTATTTTATTGAGCATTTAGAGATAGAAATTTTCCCCTAAATACTGCTTTGGCTGTTGCCCAAAGTTTTTATATGTCCTCTCATTGCTGTCATTCTCTTTAATGAAATTATTGATTGTTTCTATGATTTGTTCTTTGACTCACTTAAGACTAGATTATTTAGTGTCTAATTTTTAGTCTATCTTTCCATGGTCCTTTATTGAATGCAATTTTTATTGCATTATGATCTAACAAGGATGAATTTAATATTTTGCTTTTCTGCACTTGTTTTTTTATGCTCTAATACATGGTCAATTTTTGTGTAGTATTTTTCAGTAAATGTTGACCGAATTTAATTGGATCAGTTGACTTGTAGAAGAAAGGATCCTTGGAGATCATCTTTTTTGTTATTTAGTTGTTTTTCAGGTATGTCTGACTCTTCATGACCCTTTTTGCTGGATTTTCTTGCAAAGGTAATGGAGTGGTTTGTTATTTCCTTCTTCAGCTCATTTTACATTTAGGGAAATTGGGCAATCAGAGTTAAATGACTTGCCCAAGGTCACACAACTAGTGTTTGAGGCTGCATTTAAACTCAGGAAGAGTCTTCTTGACTCAAGTCTCAGCACTCTACCCACTTCCACTTGCCTGCCACAGATCATCTAATCCCCTTTATTTTTACAAAGTATGTAACTGAAGCTCAGAAAGGTGAATACTTTGGCTAACATCACAAGGCAGTGTGGAACAGCAGAACATAACACAGGAGTGAGCCAAAGGATCAGTGTTTAGATCCCAGCTTGCTATCTACTGACCTTGGGCAAATTATTTAACTTTTCAGGGTCTTACCTTTTTCATCTGCTAAATGGGTTTTCAGATTAGATGACCTGAGGTCCCTTGTAACTAAAAATCTATCAAACTGTAAGAGTCAAGTGGAATTTAACTCCGTCTTTTGATTCCCAATCCAATTTCTTCCCATTATACCAGCATAACACCTATCAACAAAGAGCTGTGTGCATAGGAAATAAGAAGATTTGAACTCAGCTATGCCCCTCAATAGAGAGCCCTGGGATAGACAAATCATTTTGTCAACTCTGGATTTCGTCACCTAAAAATGAATTAATTGAAAGATAATATTCTAAATCTAAAAAATTCTGGCTATGTATAGATTTCATACGGTGGAATGTGCTTGTGTCCTGTGTTAATTAATTAACAAGTATTTAATGCATACCAGGTTGAAGTTTCTTTGCTGAATCAAAAAACTAGTATGCCTTGGGTTGGTTTGAATTAATGTTTTAGTACTCAAGATGGAAAATGCTTTCATGAATGAAAAATGAAAAATCCAGAGTCTGGATGCCCATTGAGGTATACTATTTTCAATTTTTTGTTTGTTTTTTCTTTCTTGTGGTTTTTCTCTTTTGTTAAGATTCTTTTTTTCCATAACTTGACTAATATGGAAATGTTTAATATGATTATACATGTATAATCTATATCAGATTGTTTGCAGTCTTGGGGAGGGGAAAAGAAGAGAGGGAGGGAGGGAAATGTTGGAAACTATTTTTACATGTAATTGGAAAAAATAAAATACTATTAAGTTGTGGGGGGATAATTAGTCTTTTTAAAATAGTATTTTATTTTTCCAAATACATGCAAAGATAGTTTTCAACATTCACCTTTGCAAAACCTTGTGTTCCAAATTTTTCTCCTTTCCTTCCCCATCTCCCTTCCCCAAGATAACAAGCCATAAAGCTAAATTATCAGGATTTTTTAAAAAGTTAATTCTCTTTCTTTTTTCTTTTTCTTTTCTTTTCCTTTTTCTTTTTGTCTTCAAACTGATTTGAGAAACTAGAAGCTCAGTAACTCTGTCATTGCACTGGCCTGTTTGGCTATGCTAAGTTTTTCCTTTCCTCCATCCCTTTCAAGAACTTTTCTTTCCTCCTAGCTTTATGGCAGCATACCTTTCAGAATCTCAGTCTATAGCTTTCATTGGTTTAAACAGCTGTTGCTTTTCTTACTTGTGGGACGAAGGGAGTTGAAAAGAATCCCTAGTCTCTGGAGAGGTCAGAAGATGGGTTCCATGGACCAAGGGATAGGGGCAAAACACATCTTGTTTTTTGAACCTGAGTGGGTCAGATCCTTTGGTGACCCTGTTGGCTCAGTCATTCCATCTAGGCATATAATGTAACATAATAATATAATAATAATAATAATAATATAAATTACCCAGAAATAAAATTTCTGGGTAAGTGGCAGAACAACCTCAATTGATGATGCATGGAAGAGATATCACAGAGGGGCTTAATGGGAAATACCCTGGAATCAGCTGGGAGAGGAACTCCTCACTGGGTGGCCTCTGTCTGTTTAAGTCAATTAATTTCTTGGAATCCCAGCTTCCCCATTTGTAAGGTTCCAGGGTTAGAATGAATGGTCTCTTAAGCTTTCTTGGAACTCTTGCCATCTATACAATATTATCTATTTGTTGTGGAGTGGTGTGGAATAAGGTTTGAGATCCTAGGAGAAGAAGGTAATAAATAACTCCTGGAGTACTTGAACATGTATTGCTAATGGCATTATAATGTTATCTAGTGAAAACCTCCATTGCATTCAAAAATAAAAATCCAGAGTAGCTAGGGGTAGGGAACAGGAGAAGAGTATGAGAAGTGTTGTATTAGAGAAGACGCCATAATTTCTGCTTAGCACAACCACTTTCCGTCAATCAGCAGCTAGCAGCCTTTTAAGCTTCCCCTTTGTCCCCAGCCCCCTAAAGTCCTTTCATTTAAGGCTGAGAAAGGCCATCCGTTCATGCATATGCAAGAGATTAGATTAAGTTTAGCTTGCAGCACCCCACACTCTGTTCCCAGCACGGAAACCCGGGCTCGGTTCAGCACAGAGTGAATCACTTGAGGTGGGGGATAGAAGGGAAAGGGGGTAGGCGGTAGCTCGGATACGGTTGCAGATCCACTTGGATTCGTTCGGGAGGTAGCCTTGGCATTGCCCTTTTAAAAAGTGTTCCGCAGACAGCACAAGCAGCAGCAGGAGGAGAGTTCATCTGAGGACAGTCCCAGTTCTCAGAAATCCCTTCCCTGCTGGAACATCTAGCTCCCTTTGCTGCAGTTGAACAAACTGCCCTAGATTGGGGAATGAAGAACCCGCCCTATACTCGTGCTAGGAGCTCAGGGTGTCTGGGCCCACGTGAGCAATACTGAAATTAGCACCTACACTCAGAAAAAAGGAGAGGTGGGATAGGACTGAGGGAGAGCGGGAGGTGTTGCGTACAGTTTTTGATGGGCTGACAGCCCAGTCTGCTGTCAGCTTTTCACTTCCACCTGGCCACGTTACATGTGTTGGGACCATCCTTCGCCCACCCAACTCTCTAGATGTTGAGATTGGGATAAGGGAGGGGACCACACACATCTCCCCACCGCCTTCTCCCTCCCTACTCCCCAAGAATACAATGAAAACCTCCGAAGCATCGACTCTCCCACTAGGGCACTGCAGAGTAGGGTGTCTGGATGACATCAGCTTCTATACATAGTCCATACTGCACCCCAACTGGGGGAGCTAAGATGAGGGGAGGGGGGGGGGGATGGGAGGCGGGGTGATACTAGCTTGGGGGGGGGTGGGGATGACTTTGCAGGAATCGTGCTTACAAGAGAAGAGAGACAAACTGATGAAATGAGGGGGCTTAACGAGCCTCTCCACCACTTCTCCGCCCCCGCCTCCAACACACACACACACACACACACACACACGCCGACGTGCGCGAGCAAAACGAACTTTTTCATCTCAGGCACTTTTATAAATAAATACATGATGCATTGTATAAATTGTATAAATAAACGATGCATTGAACTTAGTTACACGATCTGAGGGGTGATTCCTGGTTCCCACCTCCTCTGCTACCTAATCTGCGCTCCCGGGGTTAAGACTGTGCAGGGCTCTGTGCAGCTCATAGCCCCCGCGGTGAGTCAGATTGATGTTTCCTGTGGTTGTTGTTGAACAGTTTGTCCTTTTTGCACCCCACCCCCACCCCTCCTCCTACCGTCTCCTCCCCTTTGGTAAATATAGCACTCACGTTTCATCATCTCTTTGTCCAACGAGCGCCAGACACCCCGGCCCGCGCCCCCCACCCCCCACCCCTCCGCTTGCCTCCTCCATCCTCCTCCCTCCCTCCTTCTTCTCCCAATCACCTCATTTAACCCTGAACTGCCGACTAATTCCTAAAGCCCTTGCCCCATCTTCCTTTACCTTTCCTGCCTATAGCCCGGAATAATGCAATGTACTTCTGCTGCGCCCCCCCCAAAAAAAAAATTCCCTACGTACAGCTCAACTTCATAGGAGCCTCCTTGTGAGACCACTTCTAAACTAGTGCTCATCCTATCTGTTCCACTAACATCTGGCACCCTCCCCATAAGCATTTCCTCTAACTTAACCTCTAAGAAGTGGAGGTAATAACGGAAAGGGGGAGGAAGGAAGAAATGAGGAGGGAGGTAAGGGACGGACTTGTCTCCACTTTTTTTTTTTCCCCTTTCTTCTGTCCATCCGGGTGAAACTACATAACAGGTGCCACTTACATCCCTTTTACTGGCCGCAATATGCGGTCTAGACAATTGCCTGATTCTTCAACACTTCGTCTGAAATCACCCACACTTCAGTCACCTATGCATGGGGGCGGGAGCTGTGTCCTACTCTGAGGTGTTGTGGGATGAGGGTGAAGGGAGGCCAGGGAGAGAAAAGTAGAAGATTGTCGGTAAGCAACAGCTCTTTAATTTTACCCCCACCCCCATTTCTTTTTTTCATTTCTACACACACAACCACCCAATTAGGAAAAGAGACTGATGTTTTATGAAAGCAGGGAACGAGTTCTCCCAATGGTCCCTTCTGTTTATTTTCCTCCTCTTCTCTCCTTTTATCCTCGCATTTTCTCAGTCCCTAACAGCTGTGAAACCATTAATAAAGTACTGCAGTGCTGAAGCGTTTGCCCTCCTCCATGGGAGACTTCTTTTGTCTTGGAAAGGCTTCCAAGCCACCAAATTCTGGATTCCGAAAGACTGAGAGAGGGCACTTGCTTCCCTTTCACCTTGACATGGCATCAGGAATAATTTGTTCTGTAGGAATCAGTCTAATTGTCTGCTTGGCAAGAAGGAAGTGATAGCCTAGACAGGAGCCACCTGTCAAGTAAAGGGTGGGAAAAGAACCGAGATTTCTAAACTCTTTATTTCTAGGTTTTTGTATTGAGTTCTTATGTACCTCACTTGATTTTGTTGACCAAGGTTTATGTCTCAGGGAGAGTCCCTACTCCTGGTAAGTCTAGCAGAATCTTCTCTTTGTAAAGTTTCATTTCTGGTAGTGCAGATTTCTGTCTCTCCGATTTAGTTAATTTTTTTTAAAGGTAGAATAAAGGCCTTTAGAGTTGAACCCATGTCATTTACCCTATTAAAAAACACCTCTCTACTACTCATTCTTGTCATTGCCATTGCTACCAGTTACTTGTTCCCTCCCTTTTCCTGCAGCTTCACAAGTTACCCAAGTAAAAGCCAGGAAAACACTTTTTAACATTCAATTTGATCATGATGGGTAACCCCAGAATCCTAAGTTATAAGTACTTGGCAGGGATCAGAATCCTTTCCAAATTATAGCTCAGGAAACCTCTCAACTTGTTCACTTTTATTAGCCAAAGGACAGAGTCAACAAGCATTAAGCACTTACTATTTAACAAACACTGCTAAACACTGGAGATACAAAGAGATGCATTCCACTCCCTGACAAAACAAAACAAAAACTACTCCTTTATCCCCCAGAGGCCTGGATTCTGAAGGAGGGGACAGTATATAAATCACTAGATATAAAAATGATATCTACAGAGTAGATGAAGGTAATAAATGATAGTTAACATTTTATATAGCTTCTTTTTACTGTGCTTTATGCTAAGAGATTTGCAATGATTATCTTATTTGATATAAGCCTCACAACAACTCCTGGGAGATAGGTGCTACTACTATCCCCATTTTACATTCGAGAAAACTGAAGCAAAAGAAAGTTTATTTATTATTTTTTTAATTAAAGCTTTTTATTTGCAAAACATATGCATGGGTAATTTTTCATCACTGACCCTTGCAAAGCTTTCTGTTACAAATTTTTCCCTCCTCACCACTCCCTCCCCTAGATGGCAGGAAGTCTACTATACGTTAATTATGTGAAAATACTTCACAAATCAAATATGTGTATACATATTTATAATTATTCTGCTGTACAAGAAAAATTGGATCTACAAGAAAAAAAAATCTGAGAAGGGAAACAATGCAAGCAAACATCAATAGAGAGCATGAAAATGCTATGTTATGGTCCACCCTCAGATCCCATAGGCCTCTCCCTGGTTGTATATGGCTTTCTTCATCACTGAACAATTGGAACTGGTTTGAAACATCTCATTGTTGAAAAGAACCATGCCTATAAGAACTGATCATCATATAGTCTCTCTCTCTTTTTGTTATTAAAGCTTTTTATTTGCATAACATATGTATGGGTAGTTCCTTAACATTGATCCTTACAAAGCTTTCCATTACAAATTTTCCCCCCTAGTCCCCTCCTCTCCCCTAGATGGCAGGAAGTTCACTATATTTTAATTATATTAAAATACTTGACAAGTCAAATATATGTACACATATTTCCATACTTATTTTGCTGTGCAAGAACAATCGTATCTATATGAACAAAAAATACCTGAGAAAGGAAACCCAATGCAAACAAACATCGACAGAGAGCTTGAAAATGTTATGTTGTGGTCCACAATTCATATCCTTCTCTTTCGGTGTATATTGCTTTTTTCACTGAACAATTGGAACTGGTTTGAGACATTTCATTGTTAAAGAGAGCCATGTCCATCAGAATTGATCATCATATATTATTGTTGTTGCCATGTATAATGAATGATTTCCTGGTTCTGCTCGTTTCACTCAGCATCAGTTCATGCAAGTCTCTCCAGGCCTCTCTGAAATCATCTTGTTGGTCATTTCTTACAAAACAATAATATTCCCTAACATTTCATATACCATAATTTATTCAGCCACTCTCCAATTGATGGGCATCCATTCTGTTTCCAGTTTCTAGCCACTACAAAAAGGGCTGCCACAAACATTCTTGCACACGTGGGTTCCTTTCCCTCCTCTAACATCTCTTTGGGATATAAGCCCAATAGAAACACTGCTGGCTCAAAGGGTAGGCACAGTTTGATCACTTTTTGAGCATAGTTCTAGATTGCTCTCCAGAATGGTTGGGTCCATTCACAATTCCACCAACAATGTATTAGTGTCCCAGTTTTCCCAAATCCCCTCCAACATTCATCATTATCTTTTCCTGTCATTTTAGCCAATCTGACAGGTGTGTAGTGGTACCTCAGAGTTGTCTTAATTTGCATTTCTCTGATCAATAGTGATTTAGAGCACCTTTTCATATGACTAGTAATGATTTTAATTTCATCATCTGAAAATTGTTCATATCCCTTGAACATTTATCTATTGAAGAGTGGCTTGAATTCTTATAAATATGAGACCATTCTTTATATAGTTTAGAAATGAGGCCTTTATCCAAACCCTTAAATGTAAAGATGATTTCCCAGTTTGATGCTTCCCTCCTAATCTTCTCTGCATTAGTTTTGTTTGTACAGAAACTTTTTAACTTAATATAATCAAAATTATCTATCTGGTGTTCAATTAAGAGTTCCAGTTCTTCTTTGGACATAAATTTATTCCATCTCCACAGGTCTGAGAGGTAAACTATCCTTTGTTCCTCTAATTTGCTTACAATATCATTCTTTATATTTAGATCATGAACCCATTTAGATCTTATCTTGGTATGTGGTGTTAGGTGTGGGTCAAGCCCTAATTTCTTCCACACTAGTTTCCAATTTTCCCAGCAGTTTTTGCCGAATAGTGAGTACTTATTCCAAAAGCTGGGGTCTCTGGGTTTATCAAACACTAAATTGCTATAGTTATTGCCTAGTTTGTCCTGTGATTCTATCATATGCCCCTGATTGACTACTCTATTTCTTAGCCAGTACCAAATGGTTTTGATGACTGCTGCTTTATAATATAGTTTTAGGTCTGGTACAGCAAGTCCAACATCATCAGCCTTTTTTTTTTCATTGATTCCCTTGAAATTCTTGACCTTTTATTCTTCCAAATGAACTTTGCTATTATTTTTTCTAGATATTTAAAATAATTTCTTGGGAGTTTGATTGGTATGGCACTAAATAAGTAAATTAGTTTGGTAGTATTGTAATTTTTATTATATTTGCTCTACCTACCCATGGGCACTTAATGTTTTTCCAATTGACTAGGTCTGATTTTATTTCTGTGGAAAGTGTTTTGTAGTTTAGTTCCTATAGTTTCTGACTTTTCCTTGGCAGATAGATTCCCAAATATTTTATCCTATCATCCGTTATTTGGAATGGAATTTCTTTTTGTATCTCTTGCTGCTGAACTTTGTTGGTAATATATAAACATACTGATGATTTATGTGGATTTATTTTGAATCCTGCAACTTTTCTAAAGTTGTGAATTGTTTCTAGTAGTTTTTTAGTTGAGTCTCTAGGGTTCTCTAAGTATACCATCATGTCATCTGCAAAGAGTGATAATTTGGTTTCCTCATTACCTACCCTAATTCCTTTTATCTCTTTTTCTTCTCTTATTGCCAAAGCTAACATTTTTTTTTTTTTCCTTTTGGCTGAGGCAATTGGGGTTAAGTGACTTGCCCAGGGTCGCACAGCTAGGAAGTGTCTAAGACCAGATTTGAACTCAGGTCCTCCTGACTTCAGGGCTGGTGCTCTAACCACTGCGCCGCCTAGCTGCCCCCAAAGCTAACATTTCTAATAAAATATTAAATAGTAATGGTGACAGTAGGCAGCCTTGTTTCACTCCTTATCTTATTGGGAATGATTCTAGTTTGTCTCCATTACATATGATGCTTGCTGATGGTTTTAAGTAGATACTACTAACCATTTTAAGGACAAGTCCATTTATTCCTATACTCTCTAGTGCTTTTAATAGGAATGGGTGTTGGATTTTATCAAATGCTTTTTCTGCATCTATTGAGATAATCATATGGTTTTTGTTAGTTTGGCTATTAATATAATTGATTATGCTGATAATTTTTCTAATATTGAACCAGCCCTGCATTCCTGGTATAAATCCTACTTGGTCATAGTGTATTAACCTGGGGATGACTTTCTATAATCTCATTGCTAATATCTTATTTAAAATTTTTCATCAATATTCATTAGGGAAATTGGTCTATAGTTTTCTTTCTCAGTTTTCACCCTACTTGGTTTAGCTATCAGCACCGTATCAGTATCATAGAAGGAATTTGGTACTATACCTTCTGTCCCTATTTTCTCAAATAGTTTGTATAATATTGGAATTAATTATTCTTTGAATGTTTGGTAGAATTCACATGTAAATCCATCTGGCCCTGGAGATTTTTTCTTAGGGATTTGGTTAATAGCTTGTTCTATTTCTTTTTCTAATATGGGGCTATTTAAATAATTTATTTCCTCTTCTGTTAACCTGGGCAATCTATATTTTTGTAGATATTCCTACATTTCATTTAGATTATCAAACTTACTGGCATAAAGTTGGGCTAAGTAACTCCTAATTATTACTCTAATTTCCTCTTCATTGGAGCAAAGTTCTCCCTTATCATTCTTGAGACTAACAATTTGATTTTCCTCTTTCCTTTTTCTTATCAAATTAAATAAAGGCTTATCTATTTTGTTGGGTTGTTCATAAAACCAATTCTTGTTTTTATTTATTAATTCAATCGTTTTCTTATTTTAAATTTTATTAATCTCCCCTTTTATTTTCAGAATTTCCAATTTGGTATTTAATTGAGGGTTTTTAATTTGTTCTTTTTCTAGTTTTTTTTTTAATAATAAGCCCAATTCATTAATCTTTTCTTTCTCTATTTTATGCAAGTAAGCATCTAGAGATATAAAATCGCCCCTTATAACCGCTTTGGCCGTATCCCACAAATTTTGGTATGTTGTCTCATTATTGTCATTCCCCTGGATGAAATTATTGATTGTATCTATGATTTGCTCTTTCACCCATTCATTCTTCAGGATTAGATTATTTAATTTCCAATTAACTTTTGGTCTATTTTCTCCTGGCCTTATATTGCATGTGATTTTTATTGCATCATGATCTGAAAAATATGCATTTACGATTTCTGCCTTTCTGCATTTGATTTTGAGGTTTTATGCCCTAACACATGGTCAATTTTTGTATAAGTTCCATGAACTGCAGAGAAAAAAGTAAACTCCCTACTGTCTCCATTCAATTTTCTCCAAAGATTTTTCATACCTAACTTTCCTAACAATTGGTTTACCTCCCTAGTTTCTTTCTTATTTATTTTGTGGTTAGATTTATCTAATTCTGAGAGAGCAAGATTAAGATTCCCCCAATAGTATTGTTTGGCTGTCTATTTCTTCTTGCATCTCTATTAATTTCTCCCCTAGGAATTTAGATGCTATTCCACTTGGTGCATATATATTTAGTATTGATATTGCTACATTATTTATGGTACCCTTTAATAAAATATAGTTTCCTTCCTTATCTCTTTTGATTAGATCTATCTTTGCTTTTACTTGATCTGATATCAGGATTGCTACCCCTGCTTTTTTTTTTTTTTGTTCACCTAAAGCATAATAGGTTCTGCTCCAGCCTTTTACCTTCACCCTGTATGTGTCACTATGCTTTAGATGTGTTTCTTGTAGACAACATATTGTGGGATTCTGGTTTTTAATCCAGTATGCTATCCGTTTCTGCTTTATCGGAGAGTTCATCTCATTCACATTCAGAGTTAGAATAACTAATTCTGTATTTCCTGCTATCTCATTTACCCAAATTATGTTTTTTCCTTTCCTTTCCCCTTTCTCCCTTCCCCCCTCCTCAGTATTTTGCTTTTGATGATCCCTTCCCCCAAACAATCCTCACCACTTTAGAGCCCCTCCCCCTTTTTTACTCCTTTCCCCTGACTCTTCTAATTTCCCTTCTAATAGTCTATCCCTTTCTTTTCCTCCTTTCCCTCCCACTTCCCTGTAAGGAACGACAAATTTCTCTGTGAAACCAAATGTATCTGATATACATTTTTAGAGCCCAATCTGATGAGAGTAAGATTTACACAATGCCCATCTCCCTCCTTTCTTTCCCTCAATTATATTAGGTTTTCTTTGCCTCTTCATGAGATTTTACTTTATTTTTACCTCCTTTTTTTAAACCTTGTGTTACCACCTTTTCCCTCTTCCCCCCAGCGTGATAGCCTTTCCCCCTATAGTTTTTTTTCATATTATCAAAGTAATATGAAATTATACCCCCAATCTTTAAGTATCCCCATAGTAGAAATAAAGTTCTCAAGAGTCCTTTCCTTTTTACCTTTTTATGCTTCTCTTGAGTTCTGTGTTTGGAGATTGAATTTTTTGTTCAGATCTGGTCTTTTCATTAGAAATAGGTGCAATTCATCTATATCATTAAATGACCATCTTCTTCCCTGGAGGATAATGCTCATTCTAGCTGGATAGGTTATTCTTGGCTATAATCCAAGTTCCTTTGCCTTTCAGAATATCTGGTTCCAGGCCCTTCCATCCTTCACTGTGGAGGCTGACAGATTGTGTGTGATTCTAATTATTGATCCTTGGTATTTGAATTGTTTCTTTCTAGTTGCTAGCAATATGTTTACCTTGGTGCGATAGTCCTGCCACTTAGCCACAATATTCCTTGGGGTTTTAATTTTGGGGTCTCTTTCAGGAGGTGATCGGTGAATTCTTTCAATGGTGATTTTGCCTTCTGATTCTACAATCTCAGGGCAGTTTTTTTTTTCAGGATTTCCTGGAAGATAGTGTTTAGATTCTTTTTTTCATCATGGCTTTCAGGAAGTCCAATAATACTTAGATTGTATCCCCTAGATCTATTTTCCAAGTCAGTTGTTTTTCCTAGGAGATATTTCATATTTTCTTCTATTTTTTCATTTTTTTTTGTTTTTGTTTGACTGATTCTTGAAGTTTTATTGAGTCATTCACTTGCATTTGTTCAATTCTTATTTTTAAAGTGTTGTTTTCTTCAGTTACCTTTTTTAGCTCCTTTTGTAACTGGCCAATTTGTTCATTGCATACTTTTTCCACTTCACCAATTTTGTTTTTCAATAAATTGGTGTCTTTTTCATATCTCTTTTGCAGGGCATTATGTCCTTCTTGCAGTGATCTCAGTTCATTACCCCATTTATCATCCAGCTCTCTTTTGAGATTCTTTATGCAATCTTCCAGGAAGGCCTTGTGGAAGGGGGACCAGGTTATTTCTTCCTTGATGGCTTCCTTTGGAGTTGCTTTGCCTATAGGAACCTCAGGATCTGGTGTCTGTCCTTCTTTCTTTCGATAAAAGCCGTCTATGGTGAGCACTCTCTTCTGTTTCTTACTCATTTTTTAGAAAGCTTGGGGTCCGTTTAAAGCTAGAGAAGCCATGGCTGTGGTAGTTTGCCCTGGTGCAATTCTGCTAATTAACTTCCGGTGCTGGGCTGGTGGGGCTAGGACTTTGCCCAATTTACTCCTTATAAAAGGCAAATCTGCCAAAACACCTGCTCCCAGTCAGGGCAGAGTGTCCTGAGTGCCTCAGAAACACTCCCTGGGTGTTTGGAGTTTCTGCCACTCTGAGCTGAGTCCTACCCAGTTCTCTGCCTTCTTTTCCGGAGCTGCCCTCGGTTCCAGAGTTGCACCGAGCAAACTGCTTACCCCGCTGCCCGACTGAAACAGACCTGCTATGAAGTTCTTCAGAGGTAACTGCAAGCAGTGTTTCGTAGTCTAAATATTTCTGGATTCGTTGACTGAAAGATCAGTTCAGAGGCTTATTTTATTGTTGATTTTAGAGGAGGTCAGAGGAGGACACAGAGAGCCATGTCTTCACCCCGCCATCTTGGCTCCGCCCCTCTAACTAAGCTCCATATAGTCTTGTTGCTGTGTATAATGATCTCCTGGTTCTGCTTATTTCACTCAGCATCAGTTCATGCAAGTCTCTCCAGACCTCTCTGAAATCATCCAGCTAGTCGTTTCTCACAGAACAATAATATTCCATCACATTCATATACCATAATTTATTCAGCCATTCTCCAATTAATGGGTATCCATTCAGGTTCCAGGTTCTAGCCACTACAGAAAGGGCTGCCACAAACATTTTTGCACATGTGGGTCCCTTTCCTTCCTTTAAGATCTCTTTGGGATATAAGCCCAATAGAAACACTGCTGGGTCAAAGGGTATGCACAGTTTGATAGCTTTTTGAGCATAGTTCCAAATCACTCTCCAGAATGGTTTGATTTGTTCACAGTTCCACCAACAATGTATCAGTGTCCCAGTTTTCCCACATCTCCTCCAATATTCGTCATTATCTTTTCCTGTCATTTTAGCCAATCTGACAGGTGTGTAGTGATATCTCAGAGTTGTCTTAATTTGCATTTCTCTGATCAATAGTGATTTGGAGCACCTTTTCATATGACTGGAAATACTTTTAATTTCATCATTTGAAAATTTTCTGTTCATATCCTTTGCCCATTTATTGATTGTAGAGTGGCTTGAATTCTTACAAATATGAGTCAGTTCTCTATATATTTTAGAAATGAGGCCTTTGTCAGAACCCTTAAATGTAAAGATGATTTCCCAATTTATTGCTTCCTTCCTAATCTTGTCTGCATTAGTTTTGTTTGTACAAAAACTTTTTAACTTAATATAATCAAACTTATCTATCTAGTGTTCAGTTAAGAGTTCCAGTTCTTTGGACACAAATTCCTTCCTTGTCCACAGGTCTGAGAGGTAAACTATCCTATGTTCCTCTAATTTGAAGCAAAAGAAAGTTAAGTGTATTCCAGAGGGATACACAGTTAATAAGTGCCTGAAATTATATTTGAACTCTAAGTGCTACACTCTATCTCCTGTACCACTTAGCATTAAAAATTGGGAAGATTTGGAAAGGTTTCCTACAGAAAAGGAGTTTCAAGCTGAGTTTTACAGGAAGCCAAGAAGTAGAAACGAGGGACCATATCATTGTAGGCAAGGAGAACTGATGAAATATTATCACATTTGAGGATCTGCAAGTAGGTCAGGATAGTTGAATTCCAGAGTACATGGAGGGGAAGGTGTGAGAAAGCGAGGAAAGGTAGGAAGGGACCAGGTTTTAAAGAGTTTTAAATACCAAACAGAAGACTTATATTTAATCCTGAACTGAATAGAGAGCCCACTAGAGCTCATGGAATAGGTGACAGTCAGACCTGAAGCTTTAGAAAAGTCCCTTAGGGAATTTTTCTAAATTCACCGTCTAGTTAGGTAGAGGATGAATTGGAGTAGGGAAAGATTTGAAGCAGAGAAACCAATTAAAAATTGCAATAGGCAATACATAAGAGGAAATAAAATAAGGGCATGAACTACAATTGTATACATTTGAGTGGAGGGGAAAAGATGAGAGATGTTATAAAGGAAGAAAAAAAAATTGGCAACAGGTTGGATATGTGTAGTGAGGTGAATAAGGAGTCAAAGATAAGTCTGAATGATTGAGAAAATGGTGTTATCTTTTACAGTAACAGGACTGTTGGGAAGAAGGAAGGTTTTTTTTGTTTTGTTTTGTTTTTAATTAAAGCTTTTTATTTACAAAACATATGCATGAGTAATTTTTCAACATTGACCCTTACAAAACATTCTGTCCAAATATTTCCCTCCTTACTCCTATCCCTTGCACTATAAGGCAGGTAGTCTAATACATGTTAAATATGTTAAAATATATGATAAATCCATTATATGTATACATATTTATGCAGTTTATCTTGCTGCATAAGAAAAATCAGATCTAGAAGGAAAAAAAAAACCTGAGAAGGAAAACAAAATTCCAGCAAACATCAACAGAAAGCATGAAAATGCTGTGTTGTGGTCCACACTCAGTTCCCACAAGGTCTTTCTCTCCGTGTATATGGCTTTCTTCATTGAACAATTGGAACTGGTTTGAATCATCTCATTGTTGAAAAGAGCCATGTCCATCAGAGTTGATCATTGCAAGTCTTCTTGTTGCCGTATATAATGATGTCCTGGGTCTGCTCATTTCACTTAGCATCAGTTCATGTTCCAGGCCTCTCTGAAATCATCTTGTTGGTCATTTCTTACAGAACAGTATTATTCCATAACATTCATCTATCATAATTTATTCAGCCATTCTTGATGGGCATCCATACAGTTTCCAGTTTCTAGCCACTACAAAAAGGGCTGCCATAAACATTTTTGTACATGTGGGTTCCTTTCCCTCTTAAGATCTCTTTGGGATATAAGCCCAGTAGAAACATTGCTGGGTCAAAGGGTATGCACAGTTTAATAACTTTCTGAGCATAGTTCCAAATTGTTCTCCAGAATGGTTGGATCCATTCCACCAACAATGTCAGTTTTTCTACATGCCCTCCAACATTCATCATCATTTTTCTTGTCATCCTAGCCAAACTGAGAGGTGTGTAGTAGTATCTCAGCATTGTCTTAATTTGCATTTCTCTGATAATAGTGATTTAGAAAACCTTTTAATATAGCTAGAAATGGTTTCAATTTTTTCATTTGAAAATTGTTCATATCCTTTGACCATTTATTAATTGGAGAATGGCTTGAATTCTTATAAATTTGAGTTAATTCTCTATATATTTTAGAAATGAGGCCTCAAAAAAAAGAAAGAAATGAGGCCTTTATGAGAACTCTTCAATGTAGAAATATTTTCCCAATTTATTTGTTCCCTTCTAATCTTGTCTACATTAGTTTTGTTTGTATAAAAACTTTTTAACTTAATATAATCAAAATTATCTATGTTGTGTTCAGTATTGAACTCCCATTCTTTGGCCACAAATTCCTTCCTTTTCCACAGATGTGAGAGATAAACTGTCCTTTGTTCTTCTAATTTGCTTATAATATCACTCTTTATATCTAGATCATGAACTCATTTCTACCTTATCTTAGTATACAGTGTTAGGTGTGGGTCAATCCTATTTTCTGCCATATTAGTTCACAATTTTCCCAGCAGTTTTTGTCAAATAGTGAGCTTTTATTCCCAAAGCTGGGGTCTTTGGGTTTGTCAAACACTAGATTGCTATAGTCATTGACTGTTTTGTACTGTGAGTCTAACCTATTCCACTGATTAACTACTCTGTTTCTTAGCCGTACCAAATGGTTTTGATGACTACTGCTTTATAATATAGTTTTAGATCTGGTACAGCTAGGCCACTTTCATTTGCACTTTTTCATTAATTCCCTTGGAATTCTTGACCATTTGTTCTATCAAATGAACTTTGTTATTATTTTTTTCTAGATCTATAAAATAATTTCAGAATTTGATTGGTATAGCACTAAATAAGTAGATTAAATTAGGTAGTATTGTCATTTTTATTATATTCGCTTGGTCTACCCATGAGCACTTGATATTTTTCCAATTGATTAGATCAAGTTTTATTTGTGTGGAAAGTGCTTTGTAGTTGTGTTCGTATACTTCGTGACTTTGCCTTCGCAGGTAGACTTCCAAATATTTTATATTATCTACACTTATTTTAAATAGAATTTCTCTTTGTGTCTCTTGATGTTGGACTTTGTTGGTAATATATAAAAATGCTGATGATTTATGTGGATTTATTTTGTATCCTGCAACTTTGCTAAAATTGAATTGTTTCTAATAGTTTTTTAGTTGATTCTCTAGGGTTCTCTAAATATATCATCATATCATCTGCAAAGGATGATAATTTGGTTTTCTCAATTACCTACTCTAATTCCTTTAATCTCTTTTTCTTCTCTTATTGCCAAAACTAAAATTTGTAATACAATATTGAATAATAATGGTGATAGTGGGCAACCTTGTTTCATTCCTGATCTTACTGAGAATGGTTCTAGTTTGTCCTCATTACATATGATGCTTGCTGATGGTTTTAAAGATGCTACTGATCATTTTAAGAAAGACTCCACTTATTCCTATTCTCTATAGTATTTTTAATAGGAATGGGTGTTGGATTTTATCAAATGCTTTTTCTGCATCTGTTGAGATAATCATAAGATTTTTGTTCATTTGGTTATTGATATAGTCAATTATGCTAAAAGTTTTCCTAATATTGAACCAACCCTGCCTTTCTGGCATAAATCCTACTTGGTCATGATGTATTATCCTGGGGATGACTTTCTGTAATCTTTTTGCCAATATTTTATTTAAGATTTTTGCATCAATGTTCATTAGAGAGATTGGTCAATAATTTTCTTTCTGTTTTCATCCTACCTGGTTTAGGTATCTGTACCATGTCTGTGTCATAAAAGGAATTTGGTAGGAGTCCTTTGTTCCCTATTTTTTCAAATAGTTTATATAGTATTGGAATTAATTCATATAGTATTGGAATTAATGGTTCTTTAAATGTTTGGTAGAATTCACATGTAAATCCATCTAGTCCTGGAGATATTTTCATAGGCTTGTTCTATTTCTTTTTCTAAAATGAGACTACTTAAGTAATTTATTTCCTCTTCTCTTAATCTAGGCAATCTATATTTTTGTAGGTATTACTCCATTTCACTTAGATTATCAAATTTATTGACATATAGTTGGGCAAAATAACTCCTTAATTATTGCTCTATTTTCTTTTTCATTGGTGGAAAGTTCTCCCATTTAATTTTTAAGACTAACAATTTGATTTTCTTCTTTTCCTTTTCTCATCAAATTAACTAAAGGTTTATCTATTTTCTTGTTTTTTTTTCATAAAATCAACTCAGTTTTATTTATTAATTCAATAGTTTTCTTACTTTCAATTTTATTAATCTCCCCTTTTACTTTCAGAATTTCAAATTTGATATTTAATTGGGGGGGTTTTAATTTGTTCTTTTTCTAGCTTTTTTAGTTGCAAGCCCAATTCATTGATCTTCTCTATTTTATGCAAGTAATCATCTAGAGATATAAAATTTCCCCTAATAACCACTTTTGTGGCATCCTACAAATTTTGGTTTGTTGTCTCATTGTTGTCATTCTCTTGGATGAAATTATTCATAGTGTCTATAATTTGTTGTTTCATCCACTCATTCTTTAGGATTAGATTATTTAGTTTCCTATTAATTTTTGGTCTATTTTCCCCTGGCCTTTTATTACATGTAATTTTTATTGCATCATGATCTGAGAAAAATGCATTTACTATTTCTTCCTTTCTGCATTTTATTTTAAAGTTTTTATATCCTACTTCATACAATTTTTGTATAAGTTCCATGAACTACTGAGAAAAAACTTTTTTCTGTCTCCATTCAATTTTCTCCAAACGTCCACCATCTTTAACTTTTCTAGGATTCTATTTACCTTCTTAACTTCTTTCTTATTTATTTTGTGGTTTGATTTATCTAGTTCTGAGAGAGGAAAGTTGAAATCCTCCACTAGTATAGTTTTGCTGTCTAATTCATCTTGCACTTCTCTTAATTTCTTCTTTAGGAATTTGGCTGCTATACCACTTGGTGCATATATGTTTAATATTGATATTACTCATCATTTATGGTACCTTTAAGCAGGATGCAGCTTCCTTCCTTATCTCTTTTAATTAGATCTATTTTTGTTTTTGCTTGATCTGAGATCAGGATTGCTATCCCTACTTTTTTTTTAACCTCAGCTAAAGCATAATAAATTCTGCTCCAGCCTTTTACCCTTACTCTGTATGTATCACTCTGCTTTAAATGAGTTTCGTATAAACAACAAATTGTAGGATTCTGTCTTTTAATCCAATCTGTTATCCATTTCCATTTTATGGGAGAGTTCATCCCATTCATATTCACAGATAAAATTACTAACTCTGCATTTTCTGCCATCTTGTTTATCCCGTTATATTTTTCTCTTCCCTTTCCCCCTCCTTCAAACAGCCCTCCCCCTTTGCAGCCCCTTCCCCTTTCTTATATCTTTCCCCTTTCTTATACCTTTCCCCTTCTACTTCTGTTCTTTCTTCTATTATCTTCCTTCCTTTATTTCTCCCTTCTCTCCTCTTCCCCTATAAGGGTGAAACAAGCTTCTCTATGAAGCTCAATCTCTCTGACATTCTCTCTTTGAACCAAATCTGATGGGAATAAAATTTACATAATGTTCCTCTCCCTCCCCTCTTTCCCTCAATTGCAATGGGTCTTTTTTGCCTCTTCATGAGATGTAATTTACTCCATTTTCCTTTTCTTCTAATACGATCATCTTTTCTCCTCTAGTTTCTTTTTAAAATCATCACAATAAAATATACCTTCACCCTCTAAGTATACCCATAACAGAAATAAAGATCTCATATCATATTCCCATATAGGGATAAAAGCTTTTTAACTTTTAAAAGAAAGTTATTTTTTCTTTCCTTTTTATCTTTTTTATGCTTCTCTTAAGTTCTGTATTTGACGATCAAATTTTCTATTCAACTGTGGTCTTTTTCATCAGAAATAGATGAAATTCACCTGTTTCATTGAATATCCATCTTTTCCCCTTAAAGATGAAGCTCAGTTTTGCTGGATAGTTGATTCTTGACTGCAATACAAGTTCCATTGCCTTTTGGAATATCAGATTCCAGGCCCTTCAATATTTTAAAGTGGAAGCTTGTAGGTCATGGGAAATCCTGATTGTGGTGCTGCGATATTTGAATTGTTTCCTTCTGGCTGCTTGCAATATTTTATCCTTGATTTGATAATTCTGAAAATTGCCAACAATGTTCCTTGGAGTTTTCATCTTGGGGTCTCTTTCTGAAGGTAATCTGTGAATTCTTTCAATGGCTATTTTACCCTTTGGTTCTAAGACATCAGGGCAGTTTTCCTTGATGATTTCCTGAAAGAAGATGTCTAGCTCTTTTTTTCCACCATGGCTTTCAGGAAGTCCAATAATTGTCTAGGAGAGATTGTCTCTCCTAGATCTATTTTCCAGGTTGGTTGTTTTTCCAATGAAGTATTTTACATTTTATTCTATTTTTTCATTTTTTTTAGTTTTGTCTGACTGATTCTTGAAGTCTCGTTGAGTTATTCACTTCTATTTGTTCAATTCTGATTTTTAGTGAATGATTTTCTTCAGTTAGCTTTTTTATTTTCTTTTGCATTTAGCCAATTGAGGTGTTTTGTTCATTGCATTTTTTTCCATTTCACAAATTCTGTTTTTCAAAGAATTGGTTTCTTTTTTGATATTTATTTTGTAAGGAGTTATATGCTTTTCCCAAAATCAAGTCTAATTTTTAAGGAGTTTTCTTCAGATAATTTCTGGTTTTCCTTTTCCATACCCTCTTGCAAAGATCGCGTTTCCTTTCTCCATTTTTCTTCTAACTCTCTTTTAAGATTCTTTTTGAATTCTTCCAATAGAGTCTTATGAAATGGGGACCAACTCATATCACCCTTTGGGGCATCATCTGGAGCTGATTTGCTTTTAGGATCCTCAAGGTTTGAGGTCTGTTTTTCTCTCTCTCCATAAAAGCTGTCTATGATCACAGTTCTTTTGGCTTTTTTTGCTCATTTTTTAAAGGTTGAGGTCTGCTCTTAAGGCAAAGAGGTGACAGCCACTTTAGTTTGCCCTGGGTTCAATGCTGCTGACTGACTTCCAGTGCTGGATAAGTGTGGCTCAGGCACAATGGCTCATGATTTTCCTTTTGTATTTGCTTTGGATGTCTTACAGCAAATCTGCTGATCAACTGGCTTATAACCAGGGCAGAGTAGCCTAAAAGGCTCACAATAGATTCCCCAGTGCCTGGTCACTGACTGCAGTGACCTAGCTCCCCGACCCAGCTCCCTGCACTGAGGTCTGGGCTTGGCAGGCTCTCCCCCTGCCTGATTGAAACAGACCTTTTCTGAAGTTCTTCCAAAATATCTTCTTCTAAAAATTTGTTCTCCAAATATTCGTGGGTTCTGTCACTCCAAAACCAGTTCAGAGGCTTAATCTGCTATTGATTTGAGGGAAGCTCGGAGGAGATCAGATAGAGACACGTCTCCTCTCTGCCATCTTGTCTCTGCCCCACCCCTTAATATATTTCTTTTAAAAACTATTTCAGATTTTGGGGTTTGCCCTTGTGACTGATATTATGAACCACTTCCCCTTAATTAATCAAGTAGCATTTATTAAAAGTTCCAGCTATGTGCCTGGCATTGTATTAAGTGCTATGGATACAAAGAAAAGCAAACAAAACAAAACAGTACTTGCTCTCAAGGAGCTCACAGTCTAATACAACAGTCAATATAGAAACAACTATGTTACAAATAAGGCATATGCAGAACACCTTGGGGATAATCTTAAAGGGAAAACACTAAGATTAAAGAAAGTCTTCTTGTAGAAAGTAGGACTTTGACTGAGACTTAATGGAATTCTAGGAAGTTAGGAGGTGGAGATAAGGAAGGAGAAAGTTTTGGGCAAGGGGGACAGCCCTTTGAATCATTTGAAGTTGAGAGATAGGGTGTCATATTCAAGAAATAGCAAAGAGGTCAGGGTTGCTGAATCCCAGAGTTACAAATTTAGGAAGAATTTTTATATCTTTTGGTAAAGAAGGTGGCAGTTATCTATCTTTGACTCTCAATGTTCTTTATAACTTCTTAACTTTTTGGTTTTCTTATATTTTAAGCATTCCATTATTATTACAGTGAAGATGACAGGGGACTAAGCTAGGATCACATTTTTTTTTTTAAGGCAATTAGGGTTAAGTGACTTGCCCCAGGGTCACACAGCTAGGAAGTGTTAAGTGTCTGAGACCAGATTTGAACTCAGATCCTCCTGAATTCAGGGCTGGTGCTCTATCCACTGTGCCACCTAGCTGCCCTCACATACACTTTTTAAATCCCTCTTTTTGTTCCTTAGACTCCTCTGACTACTGCTTAGTTCATCTATCATTAATTTATGGTTCGAAACTCTTCCCTCCTCACCCCCATGAGCCTTAGAAATAGCTAGAGTTTAATTTCCTGAAATGTAAAAGTTCTTGAATGAAACTGTGGTGTGGGAAATTGTTTTAAACCTCACCCCCACCATGTCTCACTGATATGTGCAGAATGATAAACACACTGGTGACCTTTGTATTGTTTATTCATAATTAAAAAAAATCATGGCCTTTCTATATCATCAATATGGGTTTTTCTTTCATTGGCTCAACAGTTTAGATGATAATCCATTCATATCTTCTACTAATGAATGACTCTTATCCATGTTCTGTTATATTTCCTTTCCATAGAACCTCCCCCCAAGTCTTATTTATATTTCATAAGTTATAATGCAGCATATGGGGTGTTCATCTGTTATTAGTCAACTTTGGTACCTGCCTTATGCAGCTTTCTTCCTGATTATACACTTCTTGAGTGATAACACTTATAAGACTTTCTGTGCACTGGCTTGTACCCAAATATCCAAAACATAGTGTATATATTTTGGGAGTGGGGATTAATCAGTAAAGTGATAGATTTAAATCTAAATACTTTGGCCCCTTGTTGTTATTTAGTCACATAGAACTCTCAAACCTCCATTTGGGGTTTTCTTGGCAAGGATCCTTGTGTGATTTGTAATTTCCTTTTCCAGCTCATTTTACAGAAAGAGAAAACTGAGGCAAACAGGGTTAAGGGACTTGCCCAAGGTCACACAATAAGTGTCTGTGGCTAGATTTGAACTTCTATTCCTGACTTCAGGCTCAGTGCTCTATTCCCTGTGCTACCTTATTTTTCTAATTACAAAAAAAAATAGTTTTCATCATTCTTTTTTTTTTTTTTTAAAGAATATTTCCCTATGAGTCATGTTGGGAGAGAAAATCAGAAGAGAGAAAAACCACAAGGAAAAAAAATGGTGAAAACAGTATGCTTCAGTCTGCATTCAGTCTCCATAGTTTTCTCTCTGGATTGGATGGCATTTTTCCACCCAAAATAAATTGGAATTACCTTAGATAACTGAATAGCTGAGAAGAACTAAGTCAATCACTCGGTTGAACATTGCTGCTGTTAGTATGTACAATGTTTTCCTGTTTATGTTTGCTTCACTCAGCATCCGTTCATCCAAGTCTTTCCAGGCTTTTCTGAAATCGACTTGCTTATCATTTCTTATAGAACAATAGTATTCCATTACATTCATATACCATAACTTATTCAGTCATTCTCCAACTGATGGGCACCCCTTCAGTTTCCAGTTTCCAATTCCTTGCCACCACAAAAAGAGTTACTACAAATATTTTTGCACATGTGGATCACTTTCCCTCTTTTATGATCTTTTTGGAATACAGAGCCAGTAGTGGCACTGCTGAGTCAAAGGAATTATACTGTTTTATCTAATCTTATGTTAAAAACCTTCCTACCTCTTCACCCCATCTTCCCCCAAATAAATTCCTTTGACTTTCTGTGTCTTCATTTGTTTAGTAAAAGAAAGAAAGAAAAAAGAAAAAGAACTATATTGTAACTTTTTTTATATCATTAGAGAGTGGAATCAGTATAATGTGGGCACATCTTGGACCTCCTACCCAAGAAGTGATGAAGGGAAAAATGCCATTACCAAAGAACCTAAAACATTAGATTATACAATGGAGACACATGAAAATGTTATGGATACTTACAAGGAAAATTACAGTAAAAATTTCATGTGGTTGGCCCCATCTCCAGAAAATGCTACTTGTTACTGTGGCATTAGTCCTAGAGAAAACATACTTGGCTCTAGGAATTGGATACCACCAGCATACGGAAGGAGGAGAAAGGGAAATAGGTTGTTTTGACTGTCACTACTTCTATCCACTACTGGATTTATGAATACATGGGCACTCAGCAGATTGTATGGAAGTAAGACAATGTTCATGAGGAGCAGGAAAAATGGCTCCTTATTCTACTGTTGAATTCTTTGACAGTGGCCCATTACAGAGACATACAGAAACAAACCTTCAATTATTAACTCCAGTGGAGGAGAACTCAAATATGGACAATCCAATAATAAATAATTGCAAAATTCAATTTTGGCAGGGAGTCTGGGGTTGGAGTGCATTACATGTCAACTGTTTTACTCTCCTGATTATATTTTCTGTGCAATAATAATTAAATTATTGTTACCAGGGCAATCTTCCTACTATACAGGTTCGACAAGACCACTCCCAGCTAAAACAAAACAAAACAAAACACAGTTCTTCAGTAACTCCTTATTGCCCATATGATACAATACTAATTAATCCTGGTATTTAAGACTTTCCATAATCTGTCTTTAACCTCTTCCAACCTCATTTCATATTACACCATTTAAAAAACTCTACATTGCAATGAATTTGGCTAACCACTTATGCGATCTCATTTTGCACCATTCTACTTCTATGAATTCATACCCATGTTTAGTATGCATTTCCTCCTCATATTGGCCTGCTGAAATCCTGCTCTAATTTTTCCAAAGCTGAGCTCATCCATAAAGCCTTCTGTGACAGCCTTTCATTTCTCCACAGCTTCTCCCCCATCTCCATGAAAGTTATTTCTTTCCTAAAATTTTCCTACAGCACAATATCTATCCTTTATCTTTCTCACTTTCTTTTTGTTTTGGGTTTTGTTTGTTTTGTTTTGTTTTGTTTTTTTGCTAAGGCAATTGGGGTTGAGTGACTTGCCCAGGGTCACACAGCTAGGAAATGTTAAGTATCTGAGACCAGATTTGAACTCAGTTTCTCCTGACTTCAAGGCTGGTGCTCTATCCACTACGCCACCTAGCTGCCCCTCTTTCTCACTTTCTACCAGATATAATGTCTATTTGTAAAATATGTGTTAGACCTAGGCAGCTTGGAGACCTAAGTCAACCAGATCTCAGTTTAAATCTTGCCTCAGACACTTTGTGTCTTTGTGTGACTTATGTCTGACTTTGAGCAAGTCACTTAATGTCTTTCAGCCTCAGTTTCTTCAATTGTAAAGCCAAGTCAAAAACCATCTAATTGCCTTAATTGTTTCTGAGCATTGGAGATAAAAAGAAATGTAAAAAACTGTTGTTGTACTCAAAGAACTCATAGTCTAATGGGGGAAACATGTAAGCAAACATGGACAAAAATATATAAAGGAATAATTGGAAATAATCCATAGAGGGAAAATACTAGTTTTAAGAAGGATTGGAATAGGATTCTTGCAGAAGGCAGGATTTAACTAAGATTTGAAGGAAACCAGGGGACCCAGGCTGAAGAGAAGAGGTCAGAAAGATTTCTAAGAATAGAGGACAATCAGTGAAAATTCACAGAAGTTGGAGTATCTTGGAGCAGCAATGAGGCCATTATCACTGGATTATAGAATATGTGATAGGTAGGGTACAAAGGGTGAAAAGAGGAGGGAATAGGAGCTAGAAGCCAAATTTGTTTTACAGAACATATGAGTAATTTTTCAACATTGACCTTTGTAAAACTTTCTGTTCCATATTTTTTTCTCCTTCCTTTCACCTCCTCCCTAGATGGCAGGTCTAATACATGTTAAATATGTTAAAACATATGATAAATCATATATATATATATACACACACACACACACAGTTATCTTGCAGCCCAAGAAAAATCGGATCTAGAAAGAGAAAGAAACAAAAAACCTAAGAAGGAAAAAAAATACAAGCAAACATCAATAGAAAGCATTAAAATGCTATGTTATGGTCCACACTCAGTTCCCACAGGCCTGTCTCTGGGTGTATATGGCTTTCTTCATTACTGAACAATAGGAACTGGTTTGAATAACCTCATTGTTGAAGAGAACAATGTCTGGCAGAATTGATCATCATATATAATATATATGTTATAATATATGGATATATTATAATATATATATATATATATACATACATACATATATATAATGATCGCCTGGTTCTGCTCAGCATCAGTTCATGTAGGTCTCTCCAAGCCTCTCTGAAATCTTCTTATTGGTCATTTCTTACAGAACAATAATATTCCATAACATTCATATACAATAGGTTATTCAACCACTCTCTAATTGATGGGCATCCATTCAGTTTCCAGTTTCTAGCCACTACAAAAAGGGCTGCCACAAACATTCTTGCACACGTGGGTCCCTTTCCTTCCTTTAAGATGTCTTTGGGATATAAGCCCAATAGAAACACTGCTGGGTCAAAGGGTATGCACAGTTTGATAACTTTTTGAGCATAGTTCCAAATTGCTCTCCAGAATGATTGGATCCGTTCATAGTTCCACCAGCAATGTATCAGTGTCCCAGTTTTTCCACATCCCCTCCAACATTCATCATTATCTTTTCCTGTCATCTTAGCCAATCTGACAGGTATGTAGTCGTATCTCAGAGTTGTTTTAATTTGCATTTCTCTGATCAATAGTGATTTGGAGCACCTTTTCATATGACTAGAAATAGTTTCAATTTCTTCATCTGAAAATTGTTCATATCCTTTGACCATTTATCAATTGGAGAATGGCTTGAATTCTTATAAATTTGAGTTAATTCTCTATATATTTTAGAAATGAGGCTTTTATCAGAAGCTTTGAATGTAAAAAATGTTTTCCCAGTTTATTGCTTCCCTTCTAATCTTATCTGCATTAGTTTTGTTTGTACAAAAATTTTTTAACTTGATATAATCAAAATTATTTATTTTGTGATTAATAATGAGCTCTAGTTTTTCTCTGGTCACAAATTCCTTCCTCCTCTACAGATCAGAGAGGTAAACTCCTATGTTCTTATAATTTCTTTATAATATTCATAATGTCTAGATCATTAACCCATTTCAACCTTATTTTGGTAAAAGGTCTTAGGTGTAGGCCAATGTCTAGTTTCTGTCACACTAGTTTCCAATTTTCCCAGCAGTTTTTGTCAAATACTGAGTTATTATCCCCAAAGCTGGGGTCTTTGGGTTTGTCAAACACTAGATTACTGTAGTCATTGATTATTTTGTCCTGTAAATCTAACCTATTCCACTGATTAACTACTCTCTTTCTTATCCAGTACCAAATGGTTTTGATGACCGCTGCTTTATAATAAAGTTTTTAGATCTGGTACAGCTAGGCCACCTTCATTTGTACTTTTTCATTAATTTCCTTGGAATTCTTGACCATTTCTTCTTACAGATGAATTTTGTTGTAATTTTTTCTAGGTCAGTAAAATAATTTCTTGGGAGTTTGATTGGTATAGTACTAAATAAATAGATTAGTTTAGGTAGCATTGTCATCTTTATTATATTCGCTTCACCTATCCAAGATATTTTTCCAATTGTTTAGATCTGACTTTATTTGTGTGGAAAATGTTCTGTAGTTTTGCTCATATAATTCCTGGCTTTCCCGTGGCAAATAGATTTCTCTTTGTATCTCTTGCTGTTGGATTTTGTTAGTGATGTATAAAAATGCTGATGATTTATGTGGTTTTATTTTGTACCCTGCAACTTTGCTAAAATTGTGAATTGCTTCTAGTAGTTTTTTAGTTGATTCTCTAGGGTTCTCTAAGTATACTGTCATATCATCTGCAAAGAGTGATAATTTGGTTTCCTCATGATCTACTCTAATTCCTTTAATCTTTTTTTCGTCTCCTATTGCCAAAGCTAGCATTTCCAATACAATATTGAAGAGTAATGGTGATAGTGGGCAACTTTGTTTCACCCCTGATCATATTGAGAATGGTTGCAGTTTATCCCCATTACATATGATGCTAGCTGATGGTTTTAAATAGACTCTTTTAAGAAAAAGTCCATTTATTCCTATACTCTCTAGTGTTTTTAATAGGAATGTATGTTGGATTTTATCAAATGCTTTTCCTGCATCTATTGAGATAATCATATTTTTTTGTTCATTTGGTTATTGATATAGTCAATTATGCTAAAAGTTTTCCTAATATTGAACCAACAACCCTGCATTCCTGGTATAAATCCTACTTGGTCATGATGTATTATTCTGGGAATGATTTTCTGTAATCTCTCTGCTAATATTTTGTTTAAGATTTTTGCATCAATGTTCATTAGAGAGATTGGTCTATAATTTTCTTTCTGTTTTTATCCTACCTGGTACCATGTCTGGGTCATAAAAGGAATTTGGTAGGAGTCCTTTGTTCCCTATTTTTTCAAATAGTTTATATAGTATTGGAATTAATTGTTCTTTAAATATTTGGTAGAATTCACATGTAAATCCATCTGGCCCTGGAGGTTTTTTCATAGGGAGTTGGCTTGTCCTATTTCTTTTTCTAAAATGAGACTACTTAAGTAATTTATTTCCTCTTCTCTTAATCTAGGCAATCTATATTTTTGTAGATATTCCTCCAATTCATTTAAGTTATCAAATTTATTGGCATAAAGTTGGACAAAGTTAATTCCTAATTATTGCTCTAATTTCCTCTTCATAGGTGGAAAGTTCTCCCTTCTCATTTTTGAGAGTAACAATTTGATTTTCCTCTTTACTTTTTCTAATCAAATTAACTAGAGGTTTATCTATTTTGCTGGTTTTTTCATAAAACCAACTTTTAGTTTTATTTATTAATTCAATGGTTTTTTTTTCTTTCTTTCTTTCTTTTTTTTTTTGCTTTTTTTGCTGAGGCAGTTGGGGTTAAGTGACTTGCCCAGGGTCACACAGCTAGGAAGTGCTAAGTGTCTGAGGTCAAATTTGAATTCAGGTCCTCCTGACTTCAGGGCTGGTGCTCTATCCACTGCACCACCTAGCTGTCCCAGTTTTTTTACTTTCAGTTTTATTAATGTCTCCTTTTATTTTTATGATTTTAAGTTTGGTGTTTGATTGAGGGTTTTTAATTTGTTCTTTTTCTCGCTTTTTTAGTTACAAGCCCAATTCATTGATTTTCTCTTTCTCTATCTTATACATGTAAGCATCTAGAAATATAAAATTTCCCCTTATCACCACTTTGGCTGCATCCCAGAAATTTTGGTATGTTGTCTCATTATTGTCATTCTCTTGGATCAAATTAGTAATTGTGTCTGTAATTTGCTGTTTCACCTATTCATTCTTTAGGATGAGATTATTTCATTTCCAAATGCTTTTTGATCTATTTTTTCCTGGCCTTATATTGCATGTGATTTTTATTGCATCATGATCTGAAAAAAATGCATTTATTATTTCTGCCTTTCTGCATTTGATTTTGAGGTTTTAATTCCCTAACACATGGTCAATTTTTGTATAAGTTCCATGAACCATTGAGAAAAAAGTAAACTCCTTTCTGTCTTCTTAATGACTGAATGCCTTTATATTTTTATATAAAGGCCAACAATCTTATTTGATTCTCTGAGCCAATCACAAAATGTTTCCTGTGTGATTCTATTTGCCTTCTTCCAAACCACCACTATCCTATAATCCTCTCAAACAGATTAAGGGCTTAATTATACATTGTTGTGATATTATAGGAAAATTCCAGAATATTTCCTTCCATATCATGATTATATGGTGAAGAAGCTCTGTGATCACATCTTTTGAGGTGGGGAGGGAAACTCCCTTATATTATAAATGGTCTTTCTAAGCCCCTATCTAATGGTTAAATCTAGGTTTTCTAAATTCTCTTATGATACATATGAGGGAACAAACATGAGACAAGAAAACTACTCCTGAATTCCACATGATGTTTTATAAACTCTACAGATTAATTGCATAGTCTTTAAACCTGCATTTTTTGGATCCTTTTCTTTGTCCTTTTCAGGTGGTTGGTTACTAGGTGATAATTTTTTTTAGCCTTACAGACTCTGAAGCGTGCCTCCTAACTCATAAAGGGGTTATGATTTGCACTACACATAAGTACTGAGTTGGCAACCTAGGATTAAACCCAGGACTGTTTAAATTGGAAGGACCTGTGCTCCAAAATGTCAGGTAGAGACTTCATGGCAGGGAAAAGAATTCCAAGATTCTATAGAATAACAAAAAAGGAATGCCCCATTATTTAATTAATTTCAATTAAGTAATGATTAAAATAGGCATTCTAAATCCTCACTCATCTTGTGTAGAGAGAAATTTAAGATTAATTCATGGTTGCTCTCTTCAACAATGAAATGTTTCAAACCACTTCCAATTGTTCAGTGAAGAAAGCCGTATACACCCAGAGAGAGGGATGTGAAATGTGGACCACAACATAATATTTTCATGCTCTCTAT